>JAQFYC010000003.1:0-189931 GCA_034694165.1 Tomocerus mixtus | reverse complement strand
TCTCTAATAAGCGCCCCCTCCAAAAACCTCCAATTTGAATAAGCGCCCATGGGCGCTTATTAGAGTGAATACGGTATACTATGTTCTTGTGGATTTAATTCAGTAGGTATTTGGTCAATCCTAATGCATATTTATGCAGCAATATGTATTTTGTATACGTTAAATAATAGGAGGTACTAGTTCGCTCGTTTCAACTTTCTTCGTGCTAAATCAGCAAAAAGATTTTAAGTGTGTTTTGCAGGGGCAAAGTAAAAGTAAAGTTGGACCGATGATGCGATCTCTCCTCTGTAGGTTTTGTATATTTTATTAGTCCATACTTTCTCTGTACTGGTCCAGTACAGTACACTGTTCTGTATATTGTGCATGTATTGTGTTGCCTTTAGTAGTGTAGCTGTGGCTGTAGCTAGTGAGATGAGAGAGAGAGAGTTGAGGATTGAGCAAAACAATCCTGGCTGACTCTACTTGTAGAAAGGCTAGGTATGTAGTAGTTTGTTTCACGTCGACTCGCTTGAGCCGGACACGAGACTAAAAAGTGTATGCTTCCTGTCTTAAAGCCTCATTCGAGCTCTCCTTCAGTTGTGGAACTTATTGTTCGCTAAGCACTTGTGTCTTGACTTGCTAAACTTGCTATGTGAACAGTTCAGTTGTCATTGTCACCTTTTCACGGTTCTGTAGGAATTGCGGATTCCCTTGTCACTACTTCACAAGTTGAGCATTTGTCTGTCAACTAGTATCTGTATAAAGATAAGAGCGTTTTGTCCCATTTCACTTACCTTTACAAGACTTCTTTATTTACAACGACACTTTCTCTCTTTTCTGAGAACTATTCGCTTTCTCCAACAAAAATACTAGTTTCTTCCCAGGGGGGACTCCCTGTTTTGGTCCTGGTCTTGTCTGGCCTGGATTCACTCTACTCTACTCTAACTCTACTTGTCTCTCTATATTTATATAATACTTAAAGTCTAAAGTAAGCAAATAACTTTCACTAATTCCATCTTAGTGTCTTTATCTTACTACACTACATACACTAGTTTCTTGTGTGTAAACACTTAAGCTGGTTTAACTACATAACATTAGTTGCTAGTATTAGAATCCCCTTTGTCAATAATCTAATCTGTACTGTAGGTAATGACAAAACAATTAAAGTTTAGAATTACACCATTCAAGGAATCAAAGTGTAGAATTACATCGTCAGGAATCCAATAAGCTACTCCTATCTCTGCAAGACACAAGAAACGACAGACACTCTTTACTTAATTTAGTACAGGGCAGGGGAACAATAGTTTTACTGTAATTGGCTCTATCCACCTTCCTTCAGAGAAACTAACTCTAAAATCCCGTCTCATTGTCAGTCACACTCGCTCACGCACTCACACTACAACTAAGGAACAAAATACAGAGAGTCCAGATAACAACACAACATCTGCATCGCCTAGTCAAGCTGTCAAAGTCAATCCAAATCTAACTATTAAATTGTACTTTCTACATTTCAACCTCTAACGACCAAGATCAGCAGAAGAGAATATCTGCAAGTTGCAACCTTCAACTATTACATTGCCCCACGAGGGAGACAGGTAAAATCCTGATCTGATCCTCGACCTTCTATTTCTGCTTAGTACATTGTAATTGTGGACACATGGACAAATAAGTAGAATACATCTGTCTGTCAAAGCAACCAGACAAAAGAGCTACTAAATTATATACTGCAACCGTGTTCTTCCTAGTTAAGTGTTTCTTTTCATATATTCTACCGACAGGGAGATGATATTCAATGGGCATGGCTAAATTTTGTTTTTGACAAACTTGGACGACGAACTATATTTTCATCAAGTCAAACAAGCTTGGCCAAGTGGAATGATTTTTCGTGAAAAGTTTTTCTAAACCAGGTTTGCATTTGTTAGTTAATTCCACACTTTCTCCTTCCTTTTTGTTCTTGTCCATAAACTAAAATTACGATTTGTTGGTAATGATTAGAATCTGAAAAGTTAGCTATTATTACAGCATTACAAAACATTTAACTACCTCCCATGACTACAAATCATACTCTTTGATGAATCTGAATGCCTCTAGAGTCCCTTTATCTCTTTCTGGAAAATTCCCTCATTATATAACAGTTAATATATATAATCCTCCTAATGTTTACTATTCAGTAACTGTAGCTCTGTAACTTCGGTTCACTTAAGTACAATGTATGCAATGAATCTTCTAGTATTTCAGTCACATATCTAGATTTTATATCTTTGCGAGTATCTTGACTGTTAAAAGTTCATATTCAACATCAACATCAAGACTACAATACCTAGTAGTAAGTAGTACATAAATAGTGTAAGAACTCAAGCTAAGCCAAGCATTCTAAAACTTTAGTAGCAAGGAGGAGCAATAAGAATATGCTATAAAGGGAGATATAAACAAACTATTAAAAGTCAAGCCAAGACAAAAAGAGAAAAGTGCACCAGCATTTTGTGAAAGAGGAGGAGGTGTAGGTGTGTCGTGTGTTTCTGTCGCTGTCTTTGTCCGTATTCTAAATACATTACGATGAAAAGAATGTTTTTTTGTTAAGGCTATTCTTGTGGTTCCTCCCTTCTGTGAAAAGAACTTAAATAACTATATATCTGCAATAAAATATTAGTGTTCTATCTGGAATTGTGCAATCCAGGGATATTACTTCTACTTAGCAGTCTTGCGAAAAACAGATAAGGAGGACTGTTGTTTGTTGTGCTTTCTTGTAACTACAAATATTTCGTTTTATTCCCCTGGGCAGAAAAAGAAGCAAACAAGGGGCATTCAACTGTAAACATTCAACGTGTTTGCATTCCTTCGGCATTTCCTTTGAGTTAAGACGCCAAATCAAACCGAACTGGGAAACTGGTAAGCCTCAGATCCGATACACTTGAAGAACATATCTATAATCTATAGAGACTCTAAGTAAATACGTTTCTCAAATCACTAAGTATGCTTCCTGCTGCTCCACACTTTATGTTTTGTACATGGGGAAAATATATAAAGATTCAAGTAATATAATGCAAGTCAAAGTCTCCTTAGATACCTAACTTGGGGAATAGGAGCAGAGATACAACTCAATTTACCCAATTGCATTCCGCTTGCTGTACAATATTTTCTTCTGTCACGGTCCTTGCCGTTCACGGCGTGACAGAAATTTCTACTCCTCATTATCATCCAGGTGAATAGGAAATGATGAGAGTGGACAAAGGACTCAAAGTAAGCGAAATAGGGTCAGAGTAACAAGTACATACATCTTGTACTGTACAATGCGAGACACAAATAGCCAATGATCTTTGCTTAAGTGTAAGTGACGAGCGTAGGTAGATAAGGGCGTTCATTAAATAAATGTAATTCAGTGGTAATCCACTTAAAACCCAATGTATATAATTTGATCAATTTGGTCTCGACCTCGACTCTGCTTGTCTTTGGAGTAAAATGGGTGTTAGCACCATTTTGGGTGACTACCATTGGGAGATCTGTGCATTATTTCTATTTAATTGTTTTTGACACTTTAATAAACGCATTTCAATCCATCAAACAATCAGTAAAATAAAATAGTGTTTGTGTTATGATTACGATGTACGTATTACTATTTATTACTTTCCTTTTACAGCTTGCCTATGCGATGCACGCCTTTTCATTTTCAATTCTATTTAATCTAATAAGAACATTCATGAACTTAGAAAGTATTTATACAAAGCAGAATCATCATCAGAAAATTGACTACCCGCCCCGTACAGATACTAATAATTTGAATTTGTTGAAAATACATACCTAAGTAGATAGTAGACAATATGAATAATAATATCGTCCTCTATTTTTGGATGTCTGTTCTCTTTCTCACTTCAGTTATTGTAAATATTCTTCGTATTTCATATTGACAGATATAGTAGTCCAGTTTAGCTGAGGTAGGTGCGTAGGTAATCTGAAATTATATAGTACATGCATAGCTAGCTCAATACACACATTTTCTCCCGCTATGTTCAGTATACTAGCAAATTCTGTTTGTTAGTAATAATAGTAATAAAACACTTCAACCGCATGCATGGAAATAGAAGGTATGTGCCTTTATTTTCTACAATTTTTCCAGGAAAATGTTCTGAATATGTACTAAATATACCTGGCACACTGTTTGCGTCATCCATGCGCATATTTGTATTGTGTATGCATAACATTACCGAGCAGTGTGCACATAGTAATTTTGACTTTTACTAGGCATTCTTACCATTACGTATGTAATAATATGTAATATGTGTTGTGTACCTGGTCTAACGTAAAAAAGTATGTAATTCTTACGTCGTAGACAATATTACCTATCCGGCAATCAGAACCTAAATACATATCGAGCTAACACACACTTCCTTAACAATATATTACAACTAAGCTTTTCAACAGTGTTACTGGTATATCTACAGCAGCTTTTTCTTTAAGTTTAGTTCCCTGGGGTAACTAATTTGATAAATACGGTATCTTGTATAACGAGAATGTGACTCTACACTGTGGAGAGTTTGAAATGGTAAAGATTTTATTACCTAAATTTAGGTAATGTTTCCCAAAATATTAATATTGTGAATAAGGCTATCCAGGAAACCAATTTTCCGGCTTCTGTCATACTATAAAACATTATGGAAATAAATCACAGAAAAATAACAATTGCCACTCTTGGCTATGGGACCTAGAGATCTAAGACATATATACTTACATAGTTTGTTAGGTTGTTGTTTGGGGCGTGAATATACTTAAAAAGCGGAGACCTTCTTGAGTCAGGGTAGAGTAGAGAATCCCTTGCATACTAATATCATCTAGGGAAAGAGTTGATCCACGATGTGCGTTTATTTTATCATATCATATGCATGATATAGAATGGCAATAAGGAAGTCTCAGTAGCTTGCTACTTTATTAACTTTATACACTGAGTCTGACTTCTCTGACTCCGTTCGGTACTCGCCGCTAAGATTAGGCCTGCCAACAAAGGAAGCCAGGCCAAACCTTACTTTCCTATAGTTAGTGTTTCTACTATGTTTACTTAATGCACATTACTTTCACATAGTAAGTCATACCACCTAGGCTAGGTAGACATTTTACTGGTTATGAATTCTCTGTAATGTGAAGTATGTAGGTACACTTATGTATGTACATCTTACAGCGTTTTATTTGCTCATTCATTCACGACCAGAGACGTTCAAAGTTCAAACACGATTTTTGCAAGTTTCACGAATCAAATAGGTCAACTATGAAACTCTAAAACTTAAGTGGAAAATTGACCGAACAGCGAGTCAAAATATGTAATAGGAATCACGAATTTTCGCAAATTTTTTCAATTTTTTTCTGAAAATCGAAATCCGTGAATTTTTTACATTTTGACGTATTTTCTTGTTGTTTCAGTAGTGAAAAACGTTAAAAGAAATCATTCCATAGTACGGAGAACAAGAAATACAAAACAAATAAGAAATATACTTCAAAAGACAATTTACTTCATTAAAAATGCACTGTAAAGCTTAATTAATGGGCGAAAAGTAAACAATTCGTGTCAAAGCACATATTATAGTAAAGTTTTTCCTATTTACAAAGCAAAAAGTGTTTCAACGCTGGTAAAGTTTCAACACCCTTGCAATGTTAACAAGTTTACGATTTTTTGGTTCTTAAGAGAAAATTATTATGTTGCTATGTGGTTTGGATTTGAGTAGGTTATGCGACGACTTACTTTTTTTAGTATAATTTTACTTCATTTAGTTAAAACTTTGTTTAAATTTTTAACGGGTGGATTGTATACATTGGGAATGACATATTCCTGAACAAAAAGTCGAACTTTCAATTGGAAATTAAACAGAAATCTTCATTTCCCAAAAATCTTTTAAGTATGTGTATGGCAAAGATAAAATGAAAAAAGCTTTCTAAATCATAAAATCTTAATGGATAATACTATGAAAGTGAAAGTGGAAATACATAATACGCTAAGTTAATCCAGCAAATGTAAATTTAAACTCTTTGACTAACTCTAATGCGATATCTCATACCTGGAACCTTAAATAATTAATACTCTCAGCGCTCGATATACCCATTGGCGATTTTTCAGTCAAAAACGACGACTTTTTGGCCAAAAAGCCCGCGAATCGTAAACCTCTCTGTTCATACGTCTCTTACCTACTTACCGTTAGCAAGAAGTCTCTTCGGTAATAACTAAACCTCAGGTCATTTCTGCTTCATATTTCCTATAACATATTTGCATAAATACATATAGGTAGGTAAGCTTCCCATTATTAAGTGGTGGAGAAAACTGTCTATCTGTCCGTCAGTTTGGTACGATACTGAACAGCGGTTGGATATACTGTGTTGAAACCTTCTGTATATATTCCCAAGGTTGAAGTTACTAACCGCCATCCTTTCAGAAGAATGGGCCATTATCTCACCCGCCAATTTTTTAGATAGCAACATAATATGGCAAGCGAAGTGTCGTTGGAAATCTGATAACCTCAGCAATACAATTATGATTCTCAGTTTACCCCAGACCTGGAGAATTTGAGATTTCATGGGAGTCCTATACTGAATGACCTAAATGTGCCATTTGAATTATTCCCATCGACAAAGCTGGCACTTTAGTAGTACTATTCAATTCAACGACTTGGAAGTATCCGTTTGCAATGGTTTATTACTTTTAAGCATATAAGTAAGGACCTCATTTTACAATGCATTCTGTTCTGTTCTACTATCTGAACTCTGGAATCCCAATATGCACGCGCCACATTATGTGTATGTGAGTGGCAAGCGCAACCGTTATTATGTATTCAACATTCAACAGTTTCTCTTCTCTACATAACCATATTTGTGCAATGAAGGCTCATTAAATATGAACAATAAAAGTCTTCCATTACTAAGTATATCACACTTTGTAACACTTTATATTATGCCCACAAGTATATAAAACACACTAGATAACATTAAATTATTCCAGAGGTAATTTTATCCAAAGCGAAACAGCGATAATATTGACTGTGTTGTACAGTAGTAATAAAATTATACAAGTAGGCAATATAATTTATTACGTCCTACAGGAATTGACTGTTAAAAAACTTTGGTAAGACAACCGATTCATTTAGCTATTTATGATACGATATTAAATTCCTCGCAAACCTTATTTTCTAGCAATTACGACTGTAAAATGTGCCAGCCACAACATATTTGGAGAAATAATTTTACTTTGTCGTTTATTGAAAAGCTACAAACATGTATTTGCACATAGGTAGTAGTGGTGGATTACCTGCCTGCAGAAAATTGCATTCCTTAGGTAACTATCCTTATAAAGAATTCTACGAATTTAAGTCCAAATAGCTTTCAACCAATGTCATTTGGAAAATCCGACTATGCAGGAAGCTGATGTGCACACCATGTGTGCAAACCAATAAAGGATGTAAAATTACACCCTAAGCCATTATGTGCAAAATGAATTTTTCTATTTTCCTTTATTACCCACAACTAATGTACATTATATATATCCCGTACAGATGTAAAGGGGGAACGTGGAACATTCTGAACAGAAAATCAGATCGTTTAAGCCGTGCCCGTGCTATGAGAGCCAAGTTTATTTAGTTAAAATAATTTCTTAAACGCAATAAATTTTACCGATTGGTACAAACAAGTAAGCGGCTTAAGTGAACTATTATACCGGTTGCAAAAGTTTTAGCAAAACTTTAAAACAGCAAGCTTCAAAGAAATATTGAAAATGCAGCAAATAATAAAATGCAGCCTGGAGAAAATTGCGAATTGTATATAACATAATAAACCGTGGTAATCGTTGCAAGAATTTGTACAATTTTAAAATTAGTTTAACTAGGTTTACCATCGTGATTAGAATGACAATGAATTTCGAACTTTACAGAAGTCTAATTAGTGACTTATTGATGTAATTATTGCATGGTTGTTCTGTTTTGAACAATACCTCCTTTGTCATAATACGTTATCATTTAAAAAATTTGGTGGGTGTGGCCGTAACTTCTTTTAGGGGCCGTTTGATATTATTTTTCAATGAAAAATTTTACATGTCTCTTTAGGTCACACAGAAAATATGGACAGGTTATCTGGGCCCTTTTGTGGTATCTGGTATACGGACAGACAGACACAGTATTCTTGTAAAGGAGACAAGCTCCTTGATAATATGCCTATTAAATACTAGCAAGAACAACATCCAAAGAAAGAAATTTAATTGCATATTTATTATTTGTAAAATGGTTATTCCGGCCGGAGGCAAGGTTTGCCATTTTGGCAGGAGCCTAAGTACCTTTTGCTTATCAGAATAGCTAGTCAGCCGCAGCCGCTAACTGGGAAAGGATAGGATCACTACTGCCCGACTTTATTTGCTCGCGTGCATATACAAATACAAATTCCTAATTGGATACATATGTACATACGTACGTAGGTATATTATCTTTCTATTTATTTCAAATATTTGAGTTCAGGAAAGTCATAACATCAAGCACATGGCTTTGGGCAAACAGTCCTTGTGATTACTGCCTAATCAGGAGTTTACAGTCCTTTAGTAATTAGAGCAAAGGAAATATTTTGGTTTCATTGCCATTTTGCGTTCCACATGCTCCATCTCCACATCTGTCAGATCTGAATTATTAGTTATGTTTCTGTTTGAAGTCAAAGTAATCTTTTCATTCATTTTTTATTGCCAACAACACTATCTCATATTTATTTTTATGATTACGTGCTAAATAATGTTTATCTAATTTAAACTGAAAATTTGCTCTGAGCTGCTACCATAAAGGAATAAATCCTTGAAATGTGCTATTTGGGATACTACGGAGATCTGCATTATTTACAAATAACGAATAAATGTAAGTCACCTTGTAATTTGCATTGCAATAATTACAAGATATATAGCATCTGTTACTATTACGAAGAGAATTTTGAGAAAAGGTTAACTACGTAACATACTCTTTCAAAAACTGTATCAATCAAATGTTTACATGAAAGTTTGTAACAGTAAAATTATCGTGCCTAAAGGGGAAATCTGTGTATGTACATTTTGTTAAATTACATGACATTGTTAATTGTTAACAATGACGTATTTAAGCTAAAGGCATATTCGTCCTACTTTTATATTTTACAGCACTTAAATCCCAAATGATTTAAAACATAAAATAAAATAAATATTTTCTGCAATGCCCGCCAGAGCTTAATTGTGCTCAAATAATCACTGTACTTCGAATAGCATTTTTAATACATTTTATATACACATACATATACAGAATACAGGTCATCTAGACGATTGTTAAATACACACATTTATATGCGGCAGTAATGATGATGCACTTTGCAAAATAATTCTGACGGTGATTTCAAAACTTTTTAGATTAATACTACTTTAGTAAAAACTATTTATTAAACACTGGCAAATGAAGTAAAAGTTTTTCAACGGTTACATTGAGCTAATTAAACAAATAAAATTACTTCGAAGAAAACTTTTTACGGCATTTGTAAATAATGAAGATAAATTCCATACAAGTTCCAGAGGGAGAATTATCTAATAAAAATTATCGCAAAACTTACTAATATGAAATTAATCCAAAATACAAGTAGGACACGGTCACACTGACTCACTATTAAAAGGAAGCATATTAATAGACATTTACTGCAAGTGCTGTATTACATACTACAATTCTGAGCACAATTCAGACAAGTTATTGTAGTACGTACATGGGGATATGATAATACAATTATAATTACAGTGAATTGCTAGACCACAATTGTCCTTTCTACAATTACTTTTGGTAGTGCAGAGAATTTTTAAATTCGATTTTAAGTGTTATAGAGTACACTATAAATAAAACTTGCTCAGACAGATAAACTTCCAATGCCATTATATTTATTAGAGCATAGATTTACCAATGATGTCCTCATTTACACGAACTGTGATTATTTGATTACGTGCATAATTTTTTATCCAATAACCTCCAGTTCACAAATCTGTGCCATCAAAAAAAGGATTACCATGATATTATTTGAATAAACACTTCGAAACAACATTTCAATTTCAGAAGAAAAAGTTTTCTTGTTTGCATTGTATGTGCGATTACAGTTAAGTATAATAATATATTGCATAGTATTATGGCGTACCATGACCATGGACCACTTTGTATAGAATGCATGTATGTGCTTGCACATCTATTTGCAACACGGCGCAATGTTTATGACGGAAGTGAAAGGTACCGAGGTACCATTCTATATTTTAGTACGGGAAGTAGTATGGATTATGAATAACTTTTAAGAGCTCAGCTTGAAGGAAATTAGAAGACAGCAACTACTGTAGCTCGCCTAAATTCCAAAGCTCTTTCGACGTAATAGCTTTTTCATTGTAGAGAGACATTTATCACACTGCTCCATAAGTATAAATTTCCTTATGATTATTTTCTATAATTTTACCGTACTTTGGTGAAATTGTCCTTTTGATACGCAATTAATCATATCTTTAATATTCCTTTTATGTTTAGCATTCATTAGTTCGTAGTTCTGCATTTATTTTCTGTATTCATTAGGCTAATTATAAGCTATGCTGCTTTTATGCTAATTTTTGATATTTGTTGCAGCATTTTTAGTTTGTACTAGATTCTGGGATCAACAAGCATAAGCAATGGATATTTTTTATTCGATATAAAAAACTGTTTCAGATCCAGAGTATTTTTTTAGATTATGGATCAAGAAAGATATTTGTAGAATTTTTTCGTAATTTTACAGTTATTAATTAGCTAGCCATACCACTAAAAATGCAAGACACTAAATAAAAGTGCAAAAGTGAAACCCAAAATGCATTTTGACTCTTTTTAACAAAAATTCATTACCATTCTTTACATAGTGCACTACAAATATACCTTTAAAAATGAAAAAAAATACCAGTTTACCACATGGTAAAATTGTGGATTGCTAGGATGGGATTCGCGTTTCTTCTACACTGGCAACTGATTGACACAAAACAGAACAAATCAATCAGTGCGTACATGTGTATCGCATTATTCACAGTATCATAAACATTATAGAGCCACGAAGTCTTCGTGTAGCTTATTGTAATTGTATCAAAAGCAAAGACGAATATCAGATAGGGTATAAGTATGCAGCAAAAGTTTATTTATATTTGTATAATGTAACAGCAGTGGAACTATAATATCCCAGGTCGTTACAGTAAAATGCAACATCTTTTAAGAAAGCTGTTGTACCTTTTTGTTTACGGTAGAATAAAGCCATCCTCTTTGCAATGCGCCTACTTGAACATTGAGTTAGAAAATAGACGACATCTAAACAAGAGTTTATTTGCACAGAGATGTTTTCTGAATGCTGTTCCAGCAAATTATCATGTGGCAGTAAGCCTTCAATGACCGTTTCAGGATTATTTGTAGGGGGTAGCCAGTCAAGTAAGAATAAGCTCTTGATATCATTTAGAAGGATTTGTCTGGCGAGATCGAAGGAATACATTTGACCTGTCTATCGACCCTGAACAGAAAGATGTGATTTAACATCTGAATGGACTCGGCAATTCTATATAAATATTCTTTCGCTAGTCTTTTCTGAAATGGAAAGCAAAATAAATAATTTCGACCAAAACTGTCTCGGTTTCAGATAGAATTCCATCCGTATTACATTGTTTTCCTTGAAGAATAGAAAGGCGAGTTTATACATTGACAAAGAACTGGTTTGCAGGCAATTTACTAGCATTAGATCAAATCCATTCAGTCTAAGTTGTATTTTGTATTTGAATTGGAACTATTTCGGAAGGCATTTTGAAAAACAGTAAATCCTCACAGGTGGATATGCATCGGTATTGTAGAAGTTCTAGGCTTGTGGCTAATTAAAATGTTGTTAATTGTATTTTATTTTCAATCGTTCTACACTTTTATTGACCCATTTCTTGATTTAAGAAATCAAAATGTAGAAATGTAAATATTGACATTTAGTTGTGATAACTAATTTTTTGTTAGTTTTTATTAGATTTTGTTGTGTATCACATATTTTATTTACTAATAGATAATTATTTTCAGTCCTTTTAAAATTATAATTTTTCAAGCTTATTAACGACGTATTTAGTGTTACCATATCGTAAATATGCATGAATCCTTAAAATTTTAACCTTTCATATTACGTACTTTCCCATTCTCATAACAACTCATGTAACTCCTTATTTATATATTTGGAATAACTCTCAATGTACATAAATATATATATTCAAATGTTTATAATTACTTAGAGATAATAAATACAGCGAATAATATTGTAGAAAGTTTTGATCTTTTAATAAGGGAGACTTTAGTGTAGTAATTACGAAATTTGAATTTAAGCCGTATTTAATATTTTGTTTTAACTTTAACCTTCATTTAAACTTGTGCTTTTCAGTTGCTTTGTCCTGTAAGATCCAATGCCTCCCACAATTTTGCCTTGCTGCCCTGCTACAAAGCCTACGCTATTATCAAGACTGACGGCCCTTGAAAATTCATTGTAGGATAGATAATGGGAAGTGACTTGTGCTCATTCGCCATAGTTTACTTTAGTTCAGTACAGCTTCAGCCTACGCATACCTAAATTTAGTCACTTAATTATTAGTTGACATGTAAATCATAATGGAATTAAGCAGAAATGCTCGCACTTCATATTGATGCCGAATTTGCATACTGCATTTTTGTGTATTCAAATGAAATGGAAATATCTTTCTGCGTAGCAGTGATTATTTCTTGTCTAATTAATTATGGTGTTCCACAGTTCATTGGTATATGCTTCGTTTCATGACCAGGAGCATATACAAATATAATATTGTACACATTATGTTTGGTTCTTAAATATTTATGTGTAAATTGTTATCTCGGTAAGCTAAGGGCAAATAATATTTGTATTTGACATGGTACCTTCATAACTATTTCAATGGAAATTGTAGTCCAGAAATATGGCATGGTATTCCTTGTTTGTATTTATAGTATATATGCAATACAGTAATATGTAAAGGCCAGATAAAACTGTTTTATTGAGAAGCTGGTTTACGTGTGAATGTCAAAACAAGTATCAGGTCTACTGAAAAATTGTGTTTTGGGTAAGATTGCTTGGGTAAATGAGAAAAGAAAAAAATCCCAGATTTTAGAAGACAGACAGAAAGGAGACGAGAGTTTAGGTATCCTGATATCCATTCACCTCCCAGGGAAATTATATTGACTTTTTGAATTGCCTCTGTCATGAATGGATTTTGACTACGCTAAGGGGAGATAACCTATCACACATAATATACATATATGCATATACAACTTACTTGTATAACTTACTTATTAAGGAGCTTGTTTTCTTTATGTAAATCATGCATCTGTCTGTCTGTCTGTGTGTGGGCACGATAACTCAAAAACAGTTCCTCGGACAACACCCTTGAAAAATGGGGTCAATCGGGTCACCTACACGGAGTTATGACCCCGCCCCCATTTTTTCAATTTGCAACATATGACAAATAAGGTATCGATGCTTATGACATCAAGAATACAACTGCGTATCTCAGTTTACCCCCGACCTATGACAACATGAGATTTCGTGATATTTCAATCACCACGATTGCCAAGATGATCACCGTAATAGTTACTGCAATTAATTTCAGATTTTATTATACAAGCGTTTTTTCGACAACATTTACCACGGTTTATTATTATATTTTAGAAGCTCCTTCTCTCACCAGTTCCCCAGCCGACCTACAATATTGCATTTTGGAAGCTCAAATCTCACAGAACGAAGAATGCACTTTGCCTGTCAATAAATATAAAGAATAGTAACCTCAAAGGAATTTCACAACGGGATTTCCTTCCATTGCTCCTCTTCGGTATTGTTAGCGCCGTTTGAGCTTACTATGCAACAGACCCATCATGTCAGTCCCCATTAGGCTCTAATCTGTATTCGTTATACCGTTATATCTACTACATATTACAGTTAAGCAGCACAATAAGTAAGCACCAAATAGACGTAAAAGTAGGCATATTTCTTTACCTAGCATTTACTACCTTACTTTCTCCATTCTAAAAATTACTACGTAAGTTTATCTTGTTACAGAATACATATATACTGTATTATGAATGAAGCATTTAAATAAGTACCTATCTACTCTACTGCAGAGAGCATATATTTGCCTATTTCTACTTGCTCGAGGTACCAGATAATAATATCATATAATATAGTTAGTGTGCTCCACATATCTGTATATTTACCGGAGGCAGCTTGAGTTTTATTATTATCAAGATGGAAAAAAGTCCAGCATTTCAGATCCTATTTGCGAAGGAATAATCATTGGGAGCTGGAAACATTTTTTAGAGTTGTGTTCCGTGTTCATGAACTTTCACCCATCATTATCATCACGGATATCTTCCTTATATCTCGGAAACCATAATGTCACTTACTGAATTCAAATGGGAAGAGATTAGGATTCGGAACAGTGCGTAACATTTTTCTGTATACATAGTACTAAATAATATAATGCATTACTTTCACTGATGCGATGCGATGGTGGTACTAAATTCAGAAAGAAACACATACTACATGATTATATAACAATAGCACTTGACTGTAGGTAGTACGTACTTATATAAAGTACCAACGAAAGATTATCTTCATTACGCAAGTACACATTTTGAAAGAATATTTTACACAAACATGAAAGTGCAGTATAAGTGCAGACAAGGATTACAAAATTTTATCTATATTGTATGTATGTACGTTCAATTACCTGCGTGTGTATGGGAAAGTGTACGTGAATGACATGAGATCATCAGAAAGCTTTGGGGCGTTTTACAACATTATTGTACTTCTGTCTAACGGGCGGCGGATGCATAGATGAATGTCAACAATACTTTAGATCTGCAAGGCAAAGTCAATTGGCATACTAGAGGAAGCTTTGTTGGCATTGGGATCAGGAAAGACGGAAAACTTTTGTCATACTTCAGAGAAGCAATCAACCGCCAAGTAAAAGTCTGAATTCTCTAACGATCCTCCAGTTTACCTGAGTAGGTAATGACAGGAGCACCACTAAAAGTCCAGCTTTGTAGCTTACTTGATAAATGCTATCGGGCATTGACATTTACCTAAAAATGTGATATACTTTGGATAGCAATAATCTAGAGATATCCTATGTTATGATCTTTGAATCTGGACGCAAAATATTCTTTATTTACACATATCCGACACAGCAACTAAATTTATTGCTTCAAGTTTTTAAAGCACTGCATGTGTATCTGTAGCACAGTGTCACTTAGGTTCCTTTGTCATCAAAGGAATATTTCTGGTGTAATGAACACTTTGAACATTAGAATAAATTAATGCTAATTATTATGAAACTTTCTTTTATGTTTATTAAATGTGTATTAATTTCAAACTTATCATTCCTGCTGCATTGAATTAGCACTTACGTATTATATGTATGTATTTATATAATCGCTCATCGTCCTTAGAACTCTATCTACCATAAATGTTTTAATAAACGTCGGCGAAATTCTAGCCTTGCCTTCTTAAATTCATGGGTCATCGTACCGGATAAACGCCAAAAGCTTGAAGCTATTACTTATTACAACCTTTACGGTATAGACTAACTTTATAACTTTCTTTCATCTACATTATCATCTCTTCAATCAAAATAAAATGCTTATATAAATTGAATTTTTAATACAGCACTAGAGATGATGTATATGTCGCAGTTTCCATTTTAGGGGCAGTTAAATTTTCGAAAAGAAAATGCCATTTATAATCACAAATTGTTGAGGTGACACATTTTGGAATTCCCTTTAATTGCTCTATCAGGCTAATAAATTCAATATTACGAAATTTTATGTTCAATGCTCATCTATGGCCAAAATCTGCAATTTGGGGAAATATTTGCTTATTGCATAGGCATTAACGTTAATGTCTGATTTTGCTTATTACCTGCAACATACATTATATATTACGTAATACAAATTTTTAGAGCTCAATCTCTTTGCTTACTTCAACATTGGACATCACACCAGTATATAATACGAAAAAGTGTTAAAAAAGAGTTGCATTTAGTCAGACCACAACAGGTTCAGCTCCACTCCGTTATATATGTACATGGCTCCGAGTCAGATTTGTCTTATGCAATAAAAGGATTAAGCAAATAACTGCCTAAACTTTATGAAAATAGGAAAATACTTGTTCGGTAGTTAATGCAACGAAATAGGAGATGCGAACACGAGCTACGTATTTTATCTCAGTTTGTAGATTCGTTGTCTGCTCCACATTACCGTTATCATATTTAATTAATGAGTTGTAAGTTGAGCAACACTTTACATTACGCGTTATACTTTATACTAATGTCCTACAATGGATAAGCTGCGTTAATATGAATACATAATGAGTGTGCACTTTGCACTCTACAGACGCACTAAAGGAGTTCACTACACTTACACTACAGCATAACATACAAATACAAGGCTGTGTATAAAATAAAATAAAGTAGGGTACCAATAGAAAACTATATTAGATGCTGCTGCTCGTCGTGCACTGACAACGACAATTTTACTTATTAGTAGCGAGTAGGAGTCAAGGGAAAGTGACTATTACTTGGCTCTATGTTGTGGCATGGAGCATCTGTCTTAGTCTTTGCCCGCCGTTTTCTAAGAGCTATGTTGGTGAAAGAGTTAGTTTGTGTGAGAGAAAGTGCTCTATCACCTTTCACTGAATTCCTATCTATGAATCTCATCTATTAAAATTAATACCCTTCTAACCGGGAAGCTTTTAGTGTTGTCAAGTGTTTGCGGATACATTAGTGATTAGCACGGCACACACTACAGCTTTTATTGATGTGGTTTATTTCACTTTGCAAAGGAACGACCTCCTCCTTCCAGTTGATGTATACGCTCCTTCATTTCATCACAAACATATATAAATATGTCTTTGCAAATCAAATATTTACTAAATTTATGCATTTTAATGATAACTTTCGCCGTGGCAATAGACGCACGTCAAAATTTGTAAATAAGCTGGATGGTATTACAAAGTATATCCGGAACACTTAACAAATATAAATATAAGTTGTTAGCATGTTAGTGTCATGCAGTTGCATTTTTTCTAAATATAAATACAACATTTTGAATAAATGCACGATGAACAGTATTTGCCTGCACACAAATTTCCATATTTTCAAAACATCCTAGTGTACGGAATATTGGCATTTTCTCTAAAATACTATATTTACTATTGCGTGTAGTATCTTCATCTTACCTATTTTGTTTAATTTGTGAGTTACAGCTAATATTTTTTATACAGAGCAGGATTGTGTTAACTGTAGGTACAATTAAATAGGTTCTTTCATTTAAAAATAGAAGGAAGTATTTTCACAATTAGGCATCCTAAGTAAACTTCTTTTTTATAAAAAAGGTTAAGGTGACGTAAGTAAATAAACGAAGTTTCCCTTCGCACAGGGAAAGTTTTGCAAAGTAAAAGTTCTGATTTTTCAAGGAGAGTAAACACAGATGTGGAAAGTTTTGTTGGAGTGTGGAAGATTGGAAGATACACATAAATCATCAATAGATATAGTGTGGCATATTTTCCCCATTGCACCGATAGATAAATGAAAGTAGCCGTCTTGGAAAACATTAAGGAAGAAAGGAAGAAGAAAGGGAAGAAAGGGTTTGAGGAAGTGATAAGTGGAATAACATTGAGAGTGAGAGGAGAAGGTTGTGTAGGTATTAAAGGTTTTTAGCTACACCGAACTAGATTAGGAAATTACTAATTCATAAATAGTAGTGCTTATTTGGACTTCATTATGTTCTTATTGTTCCCATCAGTAATAGAGGGGAGCATTACGTTATGACATTATATTATGTATGTCAGTAGCTATATATGTTAGTCGGATAGAATAGATGAATAGACTATAGAAATAGTACAAGTTATTACGTAAAGGTATTTGGCTATGTATGTGTTGCCATTTCCTCTTCTGTTAAGTGGTACTACTATCCTATCTATATTATTTGGTGTACGTGTGTATGTGCGGATGGTTCATCTGACAAGTGGAGTAGAGTAGTAAACTCAACCTGATTTCGATTAGACTAACTAAGTAATTTTTTATCTAAAGGAGTTGTGTATTAAAAAAATAGTTGAATTTTTGAGAATTTAAGGCGGTTTTAAGTCAATTTAATAAACTAAGGCTACACGAGAAATTCTTAATGACATTTAAGTGTGAAGTTACTTGTTTCAATAAAAATCTATTTAAAATATGTTTCATATAACGCATTTTAATTAAATTATAGTAGTATTTGTCATATCACTAAAGGGCGTTAAGTTATAAGCCCTTATAGGTTAAAGCATGATTAAGCTCCAGAAATATACAAAACCCGTGTTTAGTATTTTTGGGTGAAAATGGGTCAAAATTTGGGGTGAATTAAAAAACTGAGCCTACAACTGCGTTTTGGGTTTGGTCGTTTTCAAAATACTTAGCCCGTTTTCCGCTCTAGCATGGTGTAACAGTCGTGAGAGATTGCTATTCTAGATGTTGTGGTGTTTAAGAGAAACTAGCTTGAAGATTGGTTTCCCTTTTTTGGTCGACCAATACATGACATGGCACTAAAGATGAGTAAGCAGAAGCACTAAATATAATCTCCTTTCATCATCGTTCATATTTCCCCGATGCAATCCAATTCAATGCATGAGGAAAGTAGGATAGACAACAGAACGCAACGCAACAACGTTCGGCTTAAGGCCATTATGTTCATATTGCATTTCGTGGTCAAGTACGTATACACAAACGAGATATCAACCTACTATTTATATATTTATTGTATATTATAACATAGTTTTACTCAATGTCTGCTCAACCTGAAAAACAAGCTTACTTTCTCAAGAGACTATTATATTAACTAAAAAATTTCTTCGTGAGAGACGACAAATATGAGACACTGAACTGACACGAATGGGAAAACATTTCACATACTAAGATATAAAATGTACTTATGCCAAGGACGAGAACCTTATTAAATCGCTAAAAGCCCTTCAAGCATCCCTAATGCTAACGCACACAAAATATGTATTTCCTACACAAATAGAACCACCTATATTTAGCGTTAAGTAACTTTCTTAGAATTTGAAATATTTTTAGAGTTAATCATGAGCACATTTTAAAAATTCCTGGAACCGTTAGACCTAATAGCTGTTCTTGATATTAGTATTATTAATATTATGCCATATGTTTAAGAAACTATGAGAAACACACAGGTCACAGTACGACATTTTGGGCCCTACACATATATGTAGATAACTCTTTCGGCTTAACTTCCCTTTTTAAAATAAGTAAGTGTGAATGATGACTGATGACACATAAGAATTCCTAGAATTTCTTCTTACTTTTCCTTGAATATAAATTCTTATAGCCAAATTATATAATAAGGCATTCAAATTTACTACATGGAGAAAGTTCATCTACAAAAGGCTTTGTACTGTTTGACTGATACATTGCAAAATAGTGCACCATACTTATTACTAGACAATACCATGAGGTAGTTTTTCCTCTACAGCCTAACAGCCAACAAACTCAAATTTTAAATAGTTAGTGCTCTGATAAAGTAACTCGTCAATCTGTACTAATTCCTTTCCTAAGAAATTTATACTTACTAAAATTAGCACTGGCTACATGACGATTTGCAAAATATTACTACATGCTAATAATCTGCTCATATGATTCCCATTCATTAAATGTGTACATATTGTAGAAGTTAAAATAAATTTTTATATGAATAATACTTGCTTGTTGCTTATATGAAGAAAATTCGAACATTAACCTCTTTTCGGTGTGGGAGATGAAAAATGCTATTAATTGTATATGTAAGCTACTAGGATAAGGAGGATTTAAGTTTCCCCGAAAAGATTATGGAGTTTGGTGGTGGAGAAAGTAACATGCATATCGTGATCTTTGAGTTAGAAAGATTAATCTTTTGGTTCAGAAGAGTGAGAATAAAAACAACTGTATGTATGTAGCATGTAGAGACGAAGATAGGAAAGAAGCTAATGAATGGCATTGCAATGGAATGTGCAGTGCTTTTGTCTGGAACTGTATGTTTTCGTGTCTTTGCAGACAATGCTTGTTAATGAGAGAAAGAAGAGAAAGCGGAAAAGGAAGCAAGCTGACTTTTTTACTGTTCTCTGTTGTGCAGCATATTGTGCAGAGATATACTGTACACAATGGACAACACACAAGACAAGGATAAGGATCAGGCTTGCTGTGCTGTGCTGGGTTGAGTAGAGCAGAGCATCTTACATCCAAAGCGCTGCATACTTTATCTTTTTAGCTCCCGCTTTCTTTTTGCTCTCAGATATTTTTTTGCATCTATAAATGTATTTAGTAAGTAAAGATTAAGAATAGAATTTATGAAAGCTTTTTCTTACCTACCCGAGTCACTTGTTAGATTAGTAGCTTTGCATAACCAAAACTACAAACGCAAAATCTCCTCCGCCTCCGCCCTGTCTATCCTTATAACAAGAGTTATTTATTTCTTTATTTGGACACATTCTTCTAAGGATGTAGTGCTCACTCTCACTGACAATGTACTGCATAAAGTTGCATGCCCTCGTCCCTGATTTCCTATTTACTTGATTGTATGGCTGAGATTTAGATGAGCAAGCAAAGTCGGCTAAGGATTACTACACTAGTTCTTGTTATGGATTGCCCGGAATTCTAGCAAATAAAAATAAAGTACATAGGTACATTTGGTTTCCTTCTTGGCTTTTCAAAAAACATTCTGCTCGTTTTCCTGGCTTGGCTTTTCCACTTCAGAATAAATCCCAGTGCATCCATTACTCCAGAGAATATAAATGGTGCCAGTAGTGTATATAGAAGGCTGGCGGGATGTAAGAGAACGGTGGAGATCAGCGATAGCTTTCAGCCAATAACGTTGAGGGAAGCGCTCCCACTTAGCACACACACTTGCGCCTCTGTCAACGCCATTGGCTCAAATTTCTCCACGTTGCTCAGATTAAGTCAAGGCTTATATATGTGTCTACTTCTTTAATATATGCATTACTCACAGCACTATTATAGTCATAATACTAGTTCAGGAAACAAAAATCTAGACGTTTAACTTACAAAGCAAAAGAATCTATTTTTTTGAGCTTTTACTTGTTTGCAGTACTAAAAGAAAACAGGGATTCTGCAATAGTTTACTTTTGCATCACTCATTCAATTATATATAGTTCTGCTCTACAGAACGATAATGAAAATTTGTGTTCTAAATAATTTAATTAATATTTTCAAAACATAATTTCATCGTTAATTATACTAAAATTAAAATACCAAATAACTTAG
Source organism: Tomocerus mixtus (assembly GCA_034694165.1). Lineage (NCBI taxonomy): Eukaryota > Metazoa > Arthropoda > Collembola > Entomobryomorpha > Tomoceridae > Tomocerus > Tomocerus mixtus. Next base: position 168,615 of record JAQFYC010000003.1, on the reverse strand, counting down.
CTAACTATTAGTTACTACGATTTAAATTATGTAATAATTTTCTAAGTGTACAGTATTTCAGGATATAATGCTATAGATATTATTTCTGGAAATAGTGTTATACAAAACTTATATGCAAAATGAATAAAATACAAAAATAACCTTATAATTCCTATGGTCTGGGACAGTTGGTACGACCATTCCATTAGTTTATTACATGAATTCTTGTACCTCACTATTTATATGCTTACCCTTTTAATTTAATGTTATTCTGTAATATGTGTGATAGAAACGGAACTCTGGAAATTGATTACTAATGCTCTACTCTAAGAAAGAGCTAAGGAAGTCTCATGATTTCCGAGTTTCCGACCCATTTAAATACATTTTCCGCTAAGTCTTTAATGCATTTCGCAAATAATGGCGATTCCTGACTAGCCTGACTTGGCTAATTGTATTGTGAAACAAACATTCTTAATGACAAACGGAATAGACACATTAGCATTAAAAGTTCCACAATCTTCAGATGGGCATATTTTGGTTGTTAGAAAAGGCGTCACACAGATAACATTGGAAGAGGCCATTGCGCACAAAAATAATACAGATACTATTGCTAACATTACGCACAGCAAAGATATAGTTCATAATTTCAATTTTGAATGGCAAAATTGAATCCATACAATTGAAATGCAATGCAAGAAATTATCTGTTATTATGGCACAACAATATTTAGGCGAAACGAAGCGCCATATAATCTGTATAGTATAAATGTGCTAATTATCATTTAATTACATTTCGTACATCCATCCGATACAAAAGTATACCTGAACAAAATTTCTGATATTTTCTATCGCGCTCTTCGTTCAGATGTATTCTCATTCGATATTCGGTTCTTTGCCAAATGATCCTATCTGTATCATTCATGTTCACTACTCGCCGTCCAAACCGGGAAAGTCAGAAGGGAAAGTCTCCGATCCAATTTAGTAGATACAGGTTTGTACCTTAGTAAATGTTTGTTGCTTATAATGATACACCATCTTGTTAATCTAACAAGAAAGGATAAGTAGTATGTTAACTAATCGCAAGGAAGGCTTAAGTGATTAAATTGTTACGTTGTAATATTTATTTGTACAACTGGGATTGAAAATAATCTTTACGATGCAGTCCATCCTCCTAAAATATTACCCTATATTTTAGTATACTCAAAAAAGCACCGTTACTTAACACAACGAGTACCACATACTGTTTTGTAGGTTACATGTTTTATTATCACATATTTACAAGTACATAAACACTCCGTCGTTCTTCAACACGAAATACCAATTACAATTAAAAATGCCTTCATATGTTATTGCGCCCACCTATTTTCAGAAAAAGAAGATGGGTATTTATAGCCTGAAAATAACCCTCTTAAATATCAGAAGCCACTAAGCTATAATTTGCACTAATATCTCCTTCAAATTTATTATTTGTAGTTTAATAATAAAAATAGTTAATAAAAATAGTTCAGGTAAGGAAGTGGTACTTATTAGCCATCAGCTACTTACCTCCATTCTTTGGTAAAATGATATATTATTTAATATTGTATATTTTGGGACGGTTATTAAAAATATAGGTAAGGTCTCTGCAAAGATGCAGTAATTGAATTTTATTAGACGGATACATCATGCTGATCACACAAGTACCTAGCCAGAGAATATGCCCCTAAGTTAGTTAATTAATTATCGTCATAAGAATACCTGCGTTCACGTATGGTGCATTGTAAGATAAGGGTTTCCCAAAGGAAAAGACTTCTGTTTTGATTAATGAGACTTTTAATTAACGTATCTACTATATTTATGTATGTACTTCACTGTTTTGATGTTTTCTAGAAGAGCATTATATAGAAGACATGATATCTAAGAGGCAGTAGGCAGATACAATAATATCAAAGCAGTAGTTGCAATGTGACTTAAATCATTAACGAAACTAATTTTTAGAAGCAATCTCCTAATTGGGATAGGAGAAAAGAACTGAACAATAGCTAGGTACCAGTTTATTAAACTGACAATGACAAATTACAGAACCTTGCTACCAAAAATCAGGATGTGCAGTGCGAAACTGCACATCCTAATCCTAAATCACGGTTTTAATATATATTTCTGTATAATACCTTATGATTACAGTGATATTAATTTCTTGCTATATCTTTTAGTTAATTAAATCGTTAATGAAAATCTGGAAAATAATAACACTATAAGTGCATTTCTCTGTACAATTAGTAAAAATTGCGCACAGAGCCAACAAAGATTTAATAAAAGCTTTTGTTTTTCCAACATAATAAAGATGTTTAGTGAATAACTTTGCAACCATTATTCAAGGATTCGCTAGTGGGATCACTAGAGTTATTAAAACTTCAAATGTATTACTTTTGAGGAGAATTGTTTGCTTAAGTTGTCGATTGAAGTTTCATTTTGATTTCATTTAGTGCTTTCATTAGCAGCGTCTACTTATGTAACACAAAGAGCCAAAAATAAATAAGTAAGTAGTATCAAAAGTATCCTGTATTATTATTAATGACACGCCCGTGCTTTTATTCTACTACCTTGAATGTTTCCGTTGTGTATACGCAGAATGAAAAAAAAAGCCCCGGTACAATGCACGTTTAAAGAAACAGGGGTTTATAGCACATGGTTCGGATAAAAAGCTTTTTATTAGTAAATAGCAGGCAAGTTCCTACTTTTGGTGGGACAAAGGGTTCTCTCCTAATTAACTGAATGTGCTACTGCCCAACAAAGTGGCCAGTGGCATTGCCACTGGTTTTGTTTTCAGGAATCAGCAACATAGTAACATATTATAGATAGCAACTGAATTATGAACACGAACACATTTACATGTTATAACCTGTCTGTTTGTCCGTCCGCGGATACTATAGCTTTTGAATCATTCGATGTTTTTCGAAGCTGTTGGCATAAGGAATGCAAATATGACTCCCAATTGACCCAAAACCTGAAAGACAATGAGATTTCACGACTATTCAATACTACTTGCTTTAATATGTCATTTAAACTATTGGCAGCAACGAAACAGATGCCTTAATGACACCTCTATTTACCCCAATCTCTTTGTTACATCCGTATTGCAATGCTTTATTTTATTTAGTATTTAGGATTATATGGCATATAATCCTATATGGCATTTATATTACACTTTTACTTACATCTATGTTAATGAATTCCAGGTGGGAGAAATAGTGGATGATGGATGACGCAACTGCAAATGGGAACTGGGTGCAAATGAAGGAGTTCGTCTTAAAGCATTTGGAAACCTTGCAAACAGATGATCCCAACTTGGAGGCTGAAATGAACTTCATCTTCATGAACAAATCCGCTCAAGACTTATCTTCTCTCGACCAAACAATTTCGCCAGAGCAACAAAAACTGCTGGAGCGCTACATATATAATCGTATTCTGGAAGGACCAATGGTTTACGTCTTGATCGTCGTCTACAGCCTCCTGATTCTATTCGGAGTATTTGGGAATGTTATGGTGGTGAGCGCCGTGGTTCGCAAGTCGTCGATGAGAACGGTCCGGAATATGTTTATCATCAACCTTGCGGTCTCTGATCTTCTTTTATGCATTGTCACTATGCCACTCACTCTTATGGAAATTCTGTCGATGTACTGGCCATTTGGAGAGCATGTAATCGTGTGCAGGGTCGTCGGTTGTCTCCAAGCAGTTTCCATTTTTGTGTCCACCATTTCCATTACTGTTATTGCTCTCGATCGACATCACGTAAGTATATTTTTGACTCCTTTCTCCTTTCCCGTTCCTTTCATTATTTCCCATCTCATGTCTCCTCTCACTTACAGATGGATTGCACAGAAAGAGAAAGCCTTCAATCTCTACTGTAGGATTTATTTTTATTCTTGTTAGTGAAATCCCTGCTACATTCCTTCTATTATCCTTTTCTTTGACAAATTGCAATTCTCACTCATACTATTCAGTTCAGGGATCTTTTTCATAGTTATGCGCGTACAACTACTTTCATTCTCATCTTTACTGTTTGATTCAAACTTTCGCCAACAGGATAATATATAACAATGAACAATATTGTAGAGCCTACCAAAAGTACAGGTACTTATACCTACTGTACCTACATAAATACTATTCACAAAGACATGTTTTATATGTAACAATAAAAGAATAGTAATACCAGGAATGAAATGGCTGCAACAAATGTCAATATTTCCTGAATTTGTAACATATTTATAATCGAAATATTTTTTGAAGTAAATATTACATAATTCTAATTCAAGTTTTGATTATAAGCTTCAAAAAGTTAGAAGGTTGCATATGTTTGAACATTTTATATAACTAAAATTACTCAATAATGCAAGCTAGTCTCTCAAAGCAGTTTTTGTAATTTTATAAATAGACGAAAAAGGGAAATTACTGTTGATAACGATTTATGAGGTAAACACACTCATAAAATGAGAAGCTTCGACCGTCTGAAAATTTAGCTAGATATTACTATAACGCTGATACGAAACTGTAACCGCTGTAATGGGAAAGGGGAAAAGAAGAATGCAAACATTATCCAAACAAATAGGTGTTGTTTGTAACTGTGTAAATAAGGACGACTGTGATTGATGGCATGCAAAGCATATATTAGAAAAATTGGTATTGTTTTGAAAAATTGAGGAAGTTGCAAATGAAAGGTTTGGTAAATAGTACTTTTTAGGGAAGTTTATGGCCTTCAACGTGGTGAACAACACATGTGTGCAGTATTGCTGTAATACTTTTTCTCTATTATCAGATTTTGTTTTTTCTGCCTGTATTAAATGTATTTGTACAGAAAAGACCATGTGAAAATGAGGTATACATAATACATGGTGGGAGGCTTACCTAACGACGTAAGTAGTGACCGAGTAAGATTGAAATAGATAAGTCCATTAGTTATTTTGGGTCCTATTGCAAATCTCCAATGAAAGCAAATTAATCGATTCGTTGCTCTTTCGAGTAAAAGTTGAGATTCACACGCTCGACAATTTTTACAAAGGTGTGGAATTAAATCGTATTGGAAGTTTACACATTGGTTGGGTAGTGTATCCCGGAAACACTGACCTTAACCAAATGTGACCTGAATGCGACTGAATACGACTGATTTAAATTTTACTCAATTTGTTCTAAAACAAACAAAACTTGGTGATCAATTAGAATGCATAATGCGAAACCGACAATCAGTTTTGTAAATATCGCATACGTATCGGTAACGCAGAGTATAACATAGCTTAATATACTATTGGTATTAGATATTTAATATATGAAGTACGGTAATGGGTAGCTTCTATTTGTAGTAATACCAACACCAACGGAAAATGCAGTTCAACCGTCCTATATCTAACCTATTTCTTCTAGATCTAAAAGGACAGTTTAAAGAAGAAGGAAATATGAGACATGACATTTAATTGAATTAGCTTTTCTAGCCAACAAAGTAAACATAATAACCTTTCGCCAAGTGTTTTTGCAATATTGCTGAGCCAATATTAAAGACAAAGAAGATCAGTTCTACTATGATTTCAAGTAATATAACATACAAAATTCCAACATCTGGCTTCCATGACTTCATGTCTATTTGCCAACAGTTGGCAAAATATTATTTGTGATATTGAAAACAAATGCATCCATGGGCACTCTAGCATAATCTTTCTCAGTTCTTTCTACTATCCAACTGCCTAAATAGGTTCTTGTAATAGGCCCGCACAAAAATTGTTTCGATATGGACTGACCGACTACCAACTTATTGGCCCTCGACAGTAGCGAGGTTTATGTAGGTACGCATAGTTTATATTTTACATTTCATGAAAGGTAATAACTATTAAAATTAAAGTAAAACTTCGTACAGTATAGTAAGGTGGTGTGTAATTGAAGTCGGGTCGCTAGGACAAACTTATTGTTGCACAAAACAGAAACAGATATTATATTACCATATTCTGACTCAGCGCTAAAATTTGCTTGTTATGCCAGTTGGTAACGTAAAATATTTGAAATTAGAAAAACTTTTACTGTCAATTAATTTCAATTTTTTCCCTTTTCAGTGATGTTTTCCTAAAAAGGAAACTAATCAATGTTTGTTAAGCCCTCTCAGATGTGACATCCGTTCTATTTATTGCGTTAGTTTAAGTACTTATAATTCTAGAGATAGCTGTAATAAATATTAAATATCTAACCAATCATAATTGTCACAGTATACTTGGAAAACAACTGAAATAAAGTAGCATGTAGTACCACTATTAGGATTAATTATTTTGATGTACTTGATGCTAAAACATAATGTTTAACAGAAGTGGAGCACATTTGGCAGTACAAAGTATCGATCCTAAAGGAAATAACGTACCCATAAACTTAACTAAATGAGTGTATTGAAAAAACTTTTGAGATTTTTGGCCACATATAATTTCCCATTATTGGCACAATGGAATTCTTTTTGTGATAAATCTTGTAACCAATTTCCTATAGTGTGTGCCTTAGCAAAGCCGATGTAATAGTAAATAGTTTTGGCAGAATTAACTTTGAAAAATTTCTAAACCTCGAATTTTTGAAGCGAAATAATCTGAGAGCTTCTGCTGGGAAATGCAGTTACATACAATATGTTTCACTTCCATATACGCTCACTGCATATTTTAGTGAGACAAGGAAGAAAAGGAATAAAGAATTACCTTTTAGAATTGCAAATTTCACACATTCATCCTGCTTAAATCGGTCTTGGACACTACAATGCTACAACAAATAAGATTCAGACCAATAAATCTTTTCCTATTTGGTGAACCTCCAATTCCAATGTAACATGGCTTTGAGATAGGTACCTAAGCACCGATAGCTTCTGTTATAAGTTCCAATTTCGATCCAATTTAGAAATATTACTTTTGTTATCTTATATGTATTTCTGCTTGTGGTGCACGAATATATCTATCATATTTTTATCTATATATGTATATTATGTATTACTAATCCAATATTTTCTTTAGTACAGTTTCTTTAACATTAGTATATTATTCTTCATCTTCAGCCAATGTGAAATGAAATGGCAAATCCAATTAGTTTCTAAAGTGTTTTAATTTATTGCAGTTTTACCAAACCAGTAATAATAAAATCAATCCCAATTGTTATAGAGTAGCAATTTTTTATGTTCAAATTCGTTTAAATAAGCCAACGATTAAATCTTCTACAGAACTAATCTAAAGTATCTGTATAGTAGTATATACCATCCCCTTACCATAATATATTTTGTATACTAGTATATGCATATCTCTAGATATACCTTAACGCTCATAAAGTACATATACACAACTAGCGGTCTATAAATATAGGGCTACTACATATTAATGGATAAAGTATCTCACAAGCACCAAAATCGATATTGCACTAAATTCTAATAATTTATGCAAAGTATAAGTACGTGTACAGATTTGCTCCTGCTGTGAATCTTCTGATAAGTACTATCTAGTGCTTTTTCTGCTAGGTACTGATGCTGGTGTCCCTTTATACACTAGCATATTAAAGGAATGTCAAATCAAACAAATTGAGTAACAAAGTGTTCAAATACATTGAATTGAATTCTGATTTTTCACTTCGTTCCTTCGTTGCACACTCCTATGAGAGGATCTGTAATGAATGATACATATACTTTTATATTATTTATAAATGCACGAAATACCCAAAGGATTTGTTCTTCGCAAATTACTTTAAATGTAATTTTCATGAATTTCATACATCATCCTGTGTGAATACTTTTCATTCATACATTCCCCTACGTAAGTTGTTGTGTCTTCAGATGCATAATACATTATGCAGCATGTCAAAAAATAAGTAAATAAACCATGGTATATAAGGATATAATTAATGGATCTGTGCAAAACAAAAGGAATGACACATTACCTTACACGGTACAATCCATTTTTTGTCGAATCTCCCATTGCCCGACATAGTACAATCCTTTTTTTGGTAAAATCTCACAGTGCCCCAATTAGTTGAAGCATTGTGAGAAAGTATTTATCCTTGCAATTAAATTCGCTAAAACAATTCAAAAAAGTTGAACGTTTTAAAAGTTAAAAAATGTATAAAAATAGAAAAGTCTCCCACTTATGCTACACTTCTCCAAATTGCCACATTTGCAAATTTATCTAAACTTACTACCCATGCTATCGAAATGTGAAAAAAAAGACTTCAAAAAAGTTGACCCCTTCAAAAGTTATTGCCTATCCTACCCATATATTGTATAACTCACCTTTCCTTTCACTCACCCGTCAACTCAATGTATCGATAAACTGATCCGTTAATAATAAGGTGACATGTTGTTCAGTAGAATGAATGCTTCGATCTCTGTCCGTATCTGTAATCGAAATTCTGTGTTCTTTGTTGCATCAGTCTTGCACATCTGGAAGCGTTTCCTACAATACGAGAATACAAGCCAATAGGTACTTACTACTTTCAGAGTTGGTAAAACTTTTTCTTAGTATTCACTTTTAACTGACAAATCAGCCTTAAGCAAAGAAGAGCGCAGGAAATAAAAAAACATTGTGCTACACATTTTTCGTGTTCACTTTACGAAGTTCACCACTAACAGTATATTTCTTTGTTGCGTTCTTGAAAATGTCAATATTTCTCATGTGAAATTGTCGAACGCACTTTTGTGGAATGTCAAAAGAGGCGAAATTCACAAGAAAGAATGCAAAGTCCAATCATAGCACCTTGCGAAACAGTGGAAGACAGTACAATTTGCCATGTCACGAAACGATCACTCACGTTTTCTCAATCATTTCATCATAAGTAACCTAATGTAAATTTAACTGTATATGTACAAGGAAAGGCAATACCCCAACAACTACATATATCATAGCAATAATTCAGTGATAAATATATAGTTGGAACATTTTAATATTATAGTCCTTTGAAAGGACGAAAATATGTCAATAGTTTAGTAATAGAGTAGATTGGTTTAATGTGGCCAACAGCCTTCACAATGTATACAATGTTTGTTTACACAGTACATTTAATTTTTGAAATTATTTTAAAGTAAGTCAATAATTTAGTATATTTAATGGATATGATTATTGCACGTTGTGTTGTATTGTACTACAGAAATACGAGAAGGATCTGTCTGCTCCTCAATTTATTAATATAGCTGTCATAGTGTGGTATATTTAAATAAATACCAAATTAATAAAGCAGGGAGAAAGTACACGTGAGGCATGATATACTATTAATACGTATCGTGACAACGTAGATAACCTCAACAGCTTTGCATCACCTTCTCAGAAGTGGAACCTGGTAATACTTAAATCAGGCAATACTATTTTCACTACTAAGAAGGTATTTTCTCCAAAAGAAAATTATGACATTGGTATTTCATTTGAAAAAAATACTGCGAAGATCATCTTATTAACTACAAATCTCTGCTAAAACCGTGTCAACTCCCTCTCTCTACCTCTGTACTGTATTCTCTCACATTTTCGCATTAGAATATACCATTACTGTTTTTGCTTTGGCGCAAAAAACCTTGATGTATTAAGCTTAACACCGACTTTTGTTCTGATTTCAGGTAATTGTTTATCCAACAAGATCAAGTGTGAAGAAAGTGGGAGCAGCAATTTCAGTGATTGCAATTTGGCTGACCTCCTGCTTGTTGGCCGCTCCTCTCTTCATTTGGAAGACATTGAAAAAAGAAGAGGTGAATTTGCATTTGAACGGCCTGAGTTTAAAAAGTATAAATTTTTGCGTGGAAGATTGGCCAATCGAGGGTGGAAGTGTTTACTACTCAATATTTTCAATCGTCATTCAATACAGTGTGCCAATTGTGGTAGTTAGTGTCTCCTATGCCAGAATTTGTATCAAACTACGCTACCGAATGCGACCTGGTGGGCAAATGGTTGTTGCAACAGAAGCTGGGGGTGTCCAACGAGGAGACAACAGGAGAGTTAGCAGGACAACAATTCTTCTCATCAGCATTGCTCTCATTTTTGGAATTTGCTGGATTCCCTTAAATGTGTTCAATGTGATTGTCAACTCGATTGATCCATTCGATGACGAAAAAGACGGGAAGGTGAATGAAAGGATTATCTTCTCATTGTGTCACTTGGTGGCCATGACCTCGGCTTGCTCTAATCCCGTTCTCTACGGATGGCTCAATGAAAATTTCAGAAAAGAGTTCCGAGACATTTGGATTTCCTTCAAAGTTTTCTTCTGTCGTTCCAAGGAAAACAATAACGGGAGGATTGACGGATCTGGCTCAGTGTCAATGAGAGTCGGTGTCAGCATCCAGCAACCAACGGTGCACTACAATAAAACAAAAGGGGGGGCCACTACAACTGTTGGGGAAGGGGATGTGGAGACCACTTTAATCCCTCAAGTTTTAGACAGACAGAAATGACTATGGCATATTCACAGCAGACAGAAAGTCTGCAAATCCAGTCCAAATGAAAACCGAAGCACAAATATGGGCTTAACGCAACAATCTTAATGGCTCCTCCGTAGCCCATTTCCCTCTATTATTTTTATTTATACAAGTGTGTATATTGCAAACTCCAGATATGTTCCCAGGAATTACATACTTATTTGTGTGAAATAGGTACCTTATAAGTATGTATAATGTTTACATTTGGAGGAACGTGAGATTTTTTATCTTAATCGTTATTTTTAAGGATAGCTTTGCGAGATTGTCGTAGAGGAGGCACTTACAGATATACTTAGTCTGTGTGTCTAAATATTTATTTTCACTATTAAAATAACCTCTTAGTGTTATAATGTGACCAAATATTTAGAAAATTTATTTTTCTTTAAAACTCGTTCACTGTTTTAAGATCTCTAATGGTCGGCTCTAGCAAGGCAAACTATTGAGGACTTAGTATTATTTTCGTGTATAATCATTGAATATTACGACATTTATTTTTTTATCAAGAGCAATGGTTATCTTATTATTTATAATACTACTGCTCACTTTGGTCATTTAGGAAGACACATTGGCCGTTGCTCACTATTAAATATTTAATAAAAACAAGACAGCATTAGAAAAATTGCATAGTGAAGCGTACATAACTACAGTTATAGATATATTACGTTTAAAGTAGACTTATTGAAGTTTGGTGGTAATTAATATATTATTATGTGTTTAAGGTTAGCTGGCATAAATAAATATGAGGATTTTCTTATATGCTAGAATTTAGAAAATCGTAGCTAAGAATTAGGTTTACTTCCTTACATTTTATCATAAATTCTTTACTGGGGATTTAGCTTCTATTTATGTTACAATTACAAATTCACGTAAAGGAGACCAAGCCATTTTTTTGTCAAGATGTCATCTTAGTACGTGCACAGTTTTTCAATGAAAGCTTTCAAATCTTTCTGACTTTACAAACAAAGTGACAGAAATACACATACCGAGATTCATCCTTTAAATACCTAAAGAGCTGTCTGAGATTACCAAATAATCCATGTTCCTACTTCTATTGACTACTACAACCTGGAATTGGAATACACAATTTCTTTTGACTATTTTGGATATTCCACTTACAATGTTATGTTTCAGCTACATGTAGGAAAGCGGATTATTCCATTCTTTCTATTCCATTCTACATCCTTTATTGCTAGCTAACACGTTTAAGCATAATCATTCATATAAAAATCCACTAAGATCCATCGGATTCACAACTTTTCGAAGACAGAAAAAGGAGTGGTTTGTCGGCCATGTCAAATATTATAGTGTTTAGGCAAAAGTAGAAGGCAGTAAAATATTTTAAAATTGTAAGGTCTGTAGGATGGCCAATGGCAGGGATTTAAGATGACAATTTCATATTCTCTCTGGACATTTTAATAATCTGGCTGATAAATGCAATACGATAAAAGTTAATCTTTAATATTTTTTGGTCTTATAATTACGTATGATTATAATAACGCTTATAATTACCTCGGCTTAATACGTAATGCGTCACCATATATACCTACTTTCAAAAGTATGCTTTACATTTAGAAGAAAGTTGTGCATCAAATGCACTATAATTCAGCCAGTTAACTTGCAAGTAGTACATATATAAGTATGTAGAATAATGTGGGCCAAACTAATTTTCCGCCTCTCTAATAATCTGCAGAAGTGCTTTTCTGAATTATAAAAAGGGTTCCAAGTTTTCAAGCACGGCCAGCATGCCAACAAAAGGTGAAAGGTGAAAAATATGAGAGATCACTAATTACAGAGTGCAATTTGTTCCCCTTCTTTAAATTCCATTTTGTTGGAAAATTTGCTAATTTTTCCTTTAACGGTTTTGTATATTAAGCACTAAATAATAAACATAATATAATCTAAACACAGTATATATATTAAAGTATTCCCTAAATTAAATTAGGGACATCTCACCACTCCACCTCTAGACTCAAAAATCAATGTAAATTCTTCCCAAAATTTAATTTAGGGTGTTATCTACATATTACATCGTTTTATCATCTTTTTAATGTGTGAAAAAGGCTCCTATATAACTGTATTTAATCATGATATGAAAAATGTATTTATAAATTGATGTTGCTATAATGTTATTAAGTCTGTGTAATATAATATATTATATGTGATGTACCTGTTATCTATGTCTGTCAATGAGCACCACGCCAGAGCTTCATGTACTATGTACAAACACTATACATAATGCATGTTATGTAATACAAACAGTATGTACGTATGCAAGTAATATTATGCCATACTGTCGGTCTTAGGAGCTGATGATAGTGTTATGATAGTGACTACCATGACCATACATAATATTTGTCCATCTTATATCATGGGGACTAATAATGCACTAGCTTGAAGATTTTATTTGTAAGTCTAGTGATCATCACTCGCAGCCTCATCCGTGGGTGATGTTATCCATCATAAATTCAAAAATAGTACTACATACAGGCTAAAGGGTTAAAGTGTTATTATAGAATATATCAAAGGAAAGGCGTTAAGTTTTGCCAAATTGATTAGCAGGATACACTGCTTGAAAGACTACTCGTGTACTGTACATAATATTAATGGAAGTGTTTTAGTTATAGAAGAGAAATAGGCTTCAAATGCGGGCTGTACTACGATAATCCTTAAAGTTCGTTTACCTATGTGTTGTTTTTTAATAATTGTATCTTATGAAGCTCGAACGGTGGGATTTGTAAATCTATAATCTATTCCTAGTTACATTCACTGTATTTTTGATGTACATTTAAATGATCGTTTTACAAACAGCATTACGAAACTATGTATTAATAAATGAATAAATTATATTGTGCATGGGAATTTGAAACACAATCTAGTAGATAATTATTTTCTCCCACATATTTCATCATCGTTTCATCTCGTTTCTGTAGCATTTCTCAGTAATTTCACTAACTGCCCACACACCCTAGCTGTTACAAGTAAATACATCTAATTAGGAGGGGTAACGAAACTGGCTAACTCTAAAATTAGAGCAATAATAGTGTTTGATATTAACTTAATCGTTCCAACTAAAGGTTAACGTATTCAGCGTATTCTTATTGCACACAAAGATAGTTATATATAAATAGTACATAATAACATAATAGTGAATTAAGCTAACCTGTATTTTATTGCATGGGCAACTTAAATAATTTAGTAGTTACCAAATCTACTTATCCAAATTGAAAATTATATAAGACGATCTCCTAGTAATAAAAACAACAATAAGTGAAACAGCCTTAAAAATATTTAGCTGCATGTGTAGTAGGTTTGTACTAAACTATTTACTTGAGAAAGCACGCTATTAACTGCAAAAAATTGTAAGAAACATGTTGAGAAAAATTATATTTCATGCCCTTTGGTGTCTCATTCGTGATGGTTTAGTTTTAGTTCAGTAGTGCCGTAGAATTTGTAAAACTGTAGCAACTGTAGCTGCTTCACAAGACAAAACGAATAAAAAAGGAAAATCCCCGACAAAATATTAAAAATGTACAACAGCATCATAAAATGCTGGTTAAAAACTGCATGCAGCGGAAAATGCATTTTAGAAGTCCCATTTGTAGTTCATAGTATAGGTATCAGTACTTGGAACTCAAACTTTTTTAAGATCTCCTCCAGTGGATCGTTTAAGCAACATTACACCGTATCTACATTTACCATTGCACATGCTTCCCATAAAAGTTTTTACGGTGACACGCGAAAAGTTCTTTGGTAGTCAAGTATAGTTTGCAAATACTAAACGCGAACGTCATGGAGAGCCACAGAGTGCAAAAAAGTAAATTTGATAGTACTCAACTATATAAGGATTTTGGTCAATGCATCCATCACATTATGTCATCTCGGCCACCAGAGCTATACACTTTCTTCATTAGACCATTAAAAGTCTCCATTATGTCATCAAGTAGCTGGACAAAGTGCATGACATTTTAGGCATAGCATGGGCGTAGCAACCGTATGGGCAGTGTGCACGTGTACAGAAAATTTGCTGTGTGAGCACTTACGAGTTAACTCCCTCACATGCCCCCTCGATCTGGATATATGGCACCATTCTTCCTAGACTAATTGAGGCAAGCTGATTTCGTATCTGGAATCCATTTTCTGCACAAATGAAAACTTTTGTAACTTATTACTACAAGATGTTTTTCGTTTTGCTTTGATGTCTATCAAAAATACCCAAAATTGTTATAGGAGGCTTTGATAAATGGTTATGTATCCTTTACGTCACTGTATACTGCACTCACACTTTAAAATACGTTCCAATTCCACTGTTAGGCATGTGTAATGCAATATTACTATATTATGCAGACACAGCAAACTGAACATAAGATTTACTTAAAAAATATATTTATTTGCCTTTGGTATATAGACGTTCTGTTTATAAGCTGCTTTATAAATACTCCCAATAAAATGGTGGGTTTTTTTATCGCTACATTAAAGTTAGGATTTTTCCTGTGGTTTGAAGTAAGAAAATTATCTACGACAGGAAATGCTGCAGGATTGACACAAAATGGCGCAGTCGTTTGTTGAGTTAATTATGAAAGTGTACGAAAATGTATGTAAATCAACGCTATGAATTAAATATTATGAGTCTTGAGAGTTATACTATAGAACAATGACGAATAATAATAATTACCTATGCATATACGAATATATCAAAGATGCCTAAACAGCTTTCTATACAATCGCCAGGTAAATATATTTATTTAGATTAAAATATATTTTTACATTTATTAACGACATGGTAAATATTCAGTGAAATAAAAATTACAAACGGAGTACATATCATAATACATACAACAAAATGTAAATTATAGTTACGTAACACTGGTAGTTTGTAAATAGACATTAAAAAGCATGTATGCAGCATTAAAGAGATAGGGAATTCTTTCACTTTTTTCACAATTCAGTAAAATAAGTGTTATTTATAGTACTTATTTTTGTGATTGCATATAGATTTGTGATAGCCTACTATATAGAGTCACTCCTTATACATATTATAGTGATATCTGCTAATAATAAACGTTATTTCTAATCAAATAGCAATACATACGATAACTCGTTTCAATTTTCAATTACGTGCCCTTAGCTAATCAAATCAAAGGGCACAAAGGAGTAAATTAATTTGAGTATTCAGATTTTGAAAATAAATACTTCATCCTTGCGTCTTAATGTAACTGAAATAAATTCTGTGGCACAAAACGGCTAAAAATGGGACACCTACGTATAGTAGCATTAGTGTTTAACTGTAAGCATATTTGCTTTGAAATAGATAGGTATTGCATTGCGAAACATTATGATGCATTAAACATAAAGAATATATTATTGAATGGAATATATTTTATTGTATAGGCACATGGTAATTATCGGATCAAACGTCCGTTTCGTACTGTTTAGTAAGATATTAAAATATAGGATACATATATCAGCGCTACACTCTGTCATTTGCCAGGAATGTCATTTCTCCATTATAAAAATTTGTTTTAAAAAATTATACCACGATGGTTAAAATATTTTCATACCTTCAAATTACAACAAGTACAACAACCAAGAAAAATCAGTAAACGGTTTTCCAATTATAAAATTCATTCGGATTAGTTATTAAATATTTTTACAGGGCGGTAAGTTCCATGCAAAACTGCATACTTACTTATGCAAGGTTTATATTGTATTATTATTAGATACACTTGAGCCCCTGAAAATACAACTACTATTAGAGTATAGACTGGGGTACTCTGACTCTCACACGGTAGAGAAAGTGCATGACGCTGACATATGTACAATATAATAAAGGGCCTTTGCTCTGGCAATTTTCCATACAGATTTGTGTTTGCCACAGGCTTTCAGGATATTAACTGTTGTTTAGCCTAGGTCCTTTATATAGAGTTACTATTTTCGATCGATATCATACTTAATAGGAATTATTTATACTATGCAGTTATAATTCTTGACAAAATATTAATGGATGAACATTGAACTGAACGCTATGGTTTGGCAATCATTTGCACTGTAAGCCATTTGGACATCTCTCTCCAAAGAAGAAGAGACTTGTAATTGATCATCGAAATGGTCGTCATGGGGCAACGGTATTTCCATATTTCACAGTCCTTCCTGTTCCAAACATAAATATATTGTCACTATCAATTAAGTTACACACAATATATACTCTATAATAATTGTAGAGCCCCATACAGCAGTAGCTTTAAATATTAATACATTGCTAAGTATTGTGACTTGTAACAAGAGAGTTGCAATGTACTCATTTACTATTGTTACAGTTATGAAGCATAGTTATACTACATCTGTTCCAGTAGAATAAAAATACGTAGTAAAAAACCAAAAAATATCCTACTGGCTCGAGTCGCAAATAAATGATAAACGTCCTCATAAATAAAAGCCAATGACAGATAAAATGTCCACAGGACTACCATAATACACAGTCCTTCACACTAGGTCAGGAAATGATTATCTGCCTGAAGTGACTTAAATCTCCTTTGTTGGAAGTAAGTTTAAGCTTATAAAATTATATGTTCTGGGAAATGGTAATAATCTGTATTTGAATCACACACTTGGCATATCCCCTTTCGGCAGCATCGATGTAAGTCAATAAACGAGCTCCATCATTAGTTGCTAAAAGTCGAGTGGATAGATCTTCTTTATTCCCATGAAATCTGGAATGCACATTAAAAATTTGAAATTAATTGTCATTTAACTTGATTTATTACCATCCCGATATTAATTTTCAATTTGAAATGAATTACAAATTTTTGCGTGTACTTAAGTAAAAGATACTAGCTGACATTATTAATGTCAATTACTAATACTTTCGTTAAGTATAGCTTGGTAGACTTAATGTGAAATTTTAAGCATAATTATGCATATCTACCCAAATAAAAATTATTTTGCAAAATTACTGTCAATTTTTAGAATTGGAGAGAATAAAAAATAATTATTATAATTAGTTGGCAATCCTGGTTACGTTCATCATCGAATTACCATCAAATGATTTAACACTTTGCCTGTAGAAATACACAGAAGGGTTTTCATTGCCATAGTCATAATTAATTGGGCATTGATAAGTGCAGTTACGATTTACGATCTCTTTCGAATTAGTACATAGATATAGACGTATACCCATAAGTACAAGTGCAGATAAATGGATTTAGATTTACTCCTTCACAGTAAGTATGTAAGAAGTAATTGCAATAATATAAGTAATAATTAAGTGGAATGCATATAGTTTAAACCATTTAGGCACGGGGTATTGTGGAAATAGTGGTCCACTTCTCTGTAAAAGTAGGTTATAAAATTTCAGTTTATAGGAGAAATGAAATTGGAAGACTTCCAGAATAAATAAATTGTAAATTGAAGGTCGTTCACATGGAAGTGTGGAAAAAGAATCAAACCTCGTCTCGTCCAGGAAAGCGGAACTGAGTGGCGAAAATTTTTCAGGATCCTGAGCCACTTCGCATAATACTCTCTGTCGGCAGTCTTCCTCCATGATTTTCAATGCATTGAAATAGAATTCCAGTTTCTGGAGTCTCATTTGTATACTAAGGTATGAGGAGATTGAAGATCCATGAGATTCACTGTCTCTTATCGGAATCACATCTGATGAAGATGACACCAATTCCCATAAGTCCCCTGTAAATGTGACAATGACAAATATCAACTCACTCAGCAGGAGAGTGTTGCACGGAAACGCTATTCGATTAGTCAAATAACGTAGGCCAGTTAGTTGTCGGGTGCAACCGAGCGTGAATCTCGCACAAAAGAAAAGTGACCTATAAAATCTAAACTGTTCAAAGATATCCACTCAGGCTTGAATTGAATGTGTCTCTTCTTCTTTCCTCTACGTTACATTATGCTCTACATTATATCCCAACAGAAATGGATTACTTTTTCTCAATGAAGATGGGATTTTGGAGAGGAAATCATAAAAGCTTGGTTGGGATGTTTTTGATATTGCCATCGGGTCCTTGCACCAAACTCCATCGAAAGTCCTAGAATTACAAATAATAGGGTTAAACACCATCATAAATCAATCACGTTAACACATTATGCATATTAGGTAATTATTATCTATTAAATAATGTTTATAGACACAGCACAGCTCATACTACGGTAATTAAGGCGAATATATTTATATGTATATTGTACATTCTATAATATTGTCCCTTGCATTTATTTCCTCATTTCGTTTTAACCTTTTAAATAAAAGCCCCAGTTAATGCACAGTAAATAATCCAGACTAAATCAATGGAGATTATATTATTCAACTGTATCTATATACCTAACCATAAATGTACACTTTAGAGAATTAATACACTTCAGTACTATTGCAATGTATACTTTATACAGCAAAAGCAAACACGTCTCTCATTTACCTCAGACTTATTTAAATGTACATTTAAATACATATTGTATGAGCTAGTGTACTATGGCGGAAGCATTAGCTCTATAATTACTGGATAGGCACTGGATAGGTACTTATAGTACTTATCATAGTACTTAGGTAACTACTACCTAGAGTGGATCTCCTGCTTGTCCAAGTTCATAGGCGCATGGCTAGATGTAAAAACGGCAACTCTTGCTTGCGGTCAACTGATTAGTTAGACTGAAACGAAGTAAAACACCTAAAAGCTAAAGGTCGAGTCAATCGGATTAGATAAATAAAGGTTTTTCTTAATACTTTTTCTTCAACACATAAGTGTATGTACCCCAACATATTTTTAACACATAAGTGTATGCATAATTTTGGGGTACATACACTTATGTGTTAAACAAAAAAATTTGGGGTATATAAGAAAATCATCTTATAGTTATACATTATGTATTAAGCATTATAAACCCTAAGATAAAAATATTATTGTTGTACAGGTTGTATTGTTGTAACTTCTAAATGTGAACAACTTATTTTGCTTACAGTTACATAGGAGTAAGAAGATCGTTTCTGAAAACACTTTTCGCAAATGGCAATGCAAATTCATGTGAATATTTTAAGAAATGAGGCATTTTTATACTATCTTGTGTACTATTTAGACTTTCTTTCCAGTTTCGGTACATAAAATTCAAATAAACAATCTGAAAGTTTAATATTGACCATCTGAAAGCGGATACTATATTTGCAATGCAAAGTCTAATATTTACAGTACATCTGTGCCGGTACACCGTATTTGACTCGTGCCATTTGACACTTAACCGTAACGGCTAGCACAGATAGTAGTAGTAGGCTGTACAGCTTATTTTCATAATGCCTACAACAAATATATTTTATCGTTTTTAGGCAAATAAATCTAGCAGATATTTTGTTCATACACAATCTAGTATTGAAAAACAGATAGAGCCTATATATTATGTTAGTTTTTACTGCGACCAATCGATCTCGGAAGTAAATTGTCCATATAAGAAGAGGATAACAATTCTTGGGAAGCACAAACATACCCTATTACCCGGCACAGCCTTGTTTAGCTCTTTTACTTGTACAATGATTGACAAATAAATTTTAAATTACCAAAGAGATGATATCGTTGATATGTATAGTACAATCCAGAACATATTGTACCGATCACTGATACAGATGGAACTCTTTCAGGAATTTACTTCCAAAGATCATGTTTAATTATTTTTGAACGCCATCCAAATGTGGTTTGTACGCTTGTAGAAAGCAATGGAAACTGATTTTGGTCGATTTTAGTATATATTACACATTAATGTTACTCACTTACTTACTTTGCAATTAATGATACTCAACCATAATTATAAGCTCGAAAATTGCTGAGGTGAAGGTTTAGATTATTTACATTAAAGTGAGAATTGATGTTGCTGCAGTTGACACTGACACTGTCACAGTAATTCTGATTAGACCAAAACACATCTGACGAATACAGCCACTAGTCACTTAGATGAGAGGAAAATTCGTGCCATAATAAGTGTGTCTCTTACTTCACAAATTAATCCCATTACATAGGTCGTACCTTTGCACGTAATGATAACCAGTGTTGTAATTCCCCTGGCAAAAAAGTAAAATAGTGATGAGGAGTTTAATGGAGTCAAGTTTTCTTTTTCATGGGATTACAGCACAAACTTTTTAAGAGAAAATATCAAAATTTCTTTTTTATCTATTGTTGGCTGATTACGTATTATAAAATTAATTTATATTGTACCCCATACGAAATCCTTAAAATTCAATCCCAGAATGCTTATGAATCAAGGAATCACCTTTTACACTCTAAGGAAACATCGTCGCATGCATATTTCTTATTCATTGCTAAAAATACAACCAAGAATTTATTTAAAAACAGCGAACCTACAAATATAAATACTTTTCAATTCGTTTGGGCTTGGATAAAAGGTAAAAAATAAATATTATTTTGGATTGAGGTAGATAAACGAAACATTGACTTAATCTCTAGTGTATACACAAAAATACAAGCAAAGATAGAACATCATACGAATCGTACCCATACAGAGAACTTGGGGAGAATTGTGAATTAACATGACCTGCTCTTATTCTGTTTGTCTCGCTTCGTGTACTTAAACCGTTACTCTTATTGTATCTTTGTGTGTATACGCTGCTTTGCTTGAATTTGTTCTGCTCTCTTGACTTTACTCCGGATATCATCCTAGCCCATCTGCACATCATACAAACTCCTTCTTTCGAACAAAGCCTTTTTGGATAGGAACCTAATTTAAATATTATGCTTTGTAGCTATTCCATTTTCCTACGTTTTACTACATCATTCATTCACGTAGGAGGCATTCGGCATCATTGACCGTGACATAAACATCTATAAAAACAGGTTAGAAACAGAGGGGAGACTGAGCTCGGATGACGTTGCTCCGACACCTCTTTGAGAATTGGTAGGCACAATTATTGATACGTATCACGTAATTCTCCTTTATGTTGGGCTCTAAAACAACGGAGAAGAGTTAATTAGACAAATAATGTTACTACTCACATAATATAGATATATTCTTATGTTTATAATGTCAGAATGTCACTATATTAATGACAAAATTAAGTTAAAAATGATTGTGTCCAAATATATTTACCAAGTAAATTATTTTTATGATTAGGTACCCATAACAGGAATCTTTATCGTTCTTTCTCCTTCTTCAATCTGGGCTAAATACCTGACCATACTCGTCATACGAGTTTTTAGATTTAACAGATTTAGTAACTTGCAAACTAACATAATTATGTGTAAGAAAGCTGATAATATACCATTTGCACTGTATACAAATATGGGAACACTTCTAATTAGCTACTATTTCCATTTTATTGCTTAAATGTAATTACAACATTCTACAGGTGGGTCGTCACTGAATTATAAATAGTATTTATGGAAACTCAAGACTATTTATAAATGTCCATACTTCTGCATTAGTTTTAGAATTCTCATAAAATTTAAGTTGTTCTGTCTGGGGATCAGTGTGATTCATAGTTGTGTACTCCTGATGTCAACAGTTTTCGAAGGATACCTCATTCGCCACATGTCGCATTACAAAATTTTGTGGATGTAGTCATAACTTCTAGGAGGTGTGGCCGATTGGTGAAACCGTTGTATGGTTGTATTCCTGATGTCGTCGCTTTCCAACGATATCTCATATCTTCAATTAAAAAATGTTTGGCGTGATCATAAAACCAAAATGGTGTGGTTGATTGATCTCCGGAGATCTTTCATGGGCCAGGAATACAAACTAGATTGAATATAGGTAAAACTAGGAATACTGGGTCAAGCAGAAATTTGAAGTCGGTATCTCAAATCGTTTTAGAGTTATCGTGCAAACTGACAGACAGACATACAAGCGCATCATTCTTATAACGGAGACACGCTCCTTAATAACAAGAAATGGAGAGTTGGGACACAGTTTATTACATGTAATCTTGTATGCCAATGCCACTGCGTAAACTTGTCTGAATTTCGCCTAAAAGAGATTAAGCGATGAATTACCATTTTACTAGCCTATTTGTTTGGTGTTTGCCCAGAAGTTGACTTGAGTTTTTGCGTATGCCATTTTCACGATTTTCACTTACGGCACAAATAGGAAGGCAATATGCAATACAACTAAAAGCCATTACATGTCCAGATTTTGAATATAAATAGCTACGCAAACAGCACATTTGAGATTTGGAAATATCACTAAAACGAACTGTTCAGTCAGCCATTTTAATACCTTTTATTCAATTAAATATACTATAAATAATACATTACGACGCATACACTTTTTTGACGAAATTGCACAAGTTTTATCAAACTAAATGATTATCATATATATCTCTATATGCTTATAGCTAGAACGGGCAACCCCTTCTTACATATCAACGGAAATGGAATAAGTCGTAAATAAATTGTTCTCCACAACATTTATATCTCCCCGACAATAATAAACTAAAACGGATATACATAAACAACAAATAACATATGTAATATATTCATTATTAAGGCCCAGATATAACTCCTTAAAGTTAATTGCAAGACAAGGACAATTAATAAATTAGTGTGGAAAATCCTGATTGACTTAGTAGCAAACAATCGCTGCACCGTTATCTACCTAAATTGCAAAGGACTGATACGTATGCCCATTGTATCTTTACCAACCTCACTTACGTTACATACAGTACACAAACTTCCCTGACATTGGGGTGTGTACGAAGCTCCACAGAAAGGACACTTAATTTCAGGTTTTCCTCGGTATATTGGTTTATAAGTTTTTGCACAAACTGAAAATGGATTGTGCTCATCGTACTCCATAGGATACTCATCTACGGGATTCCTCTCACAGACTTGTAATAATTTCCTAGTTTGCAATGCCATGTCTTGTTTGGGACCCAATTCCAACAATCGTCTTGCAAATGACGACGCAGTACGGTAGTTTTTCATTTTAAATGTTAAATTCATCGCCGTACGCAGTGTAAGCATGAGATGTACTGCATCAAGACTACAATGTGTAAAATACGCAGCTAACTCGCAGCTTCGCTTCTGATCTTTAGCCATGTCTCTTGGAAGATCCTTTCTGAATAATTCCATTTGCAGACCTGTTGACGATATAATTAGTTCAGTAATACCTATGTATTGAAATAAATTAGTAAAAGTGAAACATTTACCTAGAATGTATTCTCGGCAGACTGATATCAACTCCTGTGCTTTAGTTATGTCCGGCTTATTATCAATAATTAGAAGGGGAATATTCAGCAAAAGTACACGGAATTTCTCCTGGGCTTCGACGAATTTTCCCATTGTCGTCAGTTGATAGCAACTCTAAATACACCAATTAAAGATAGAATTGCATAATCCAAAACGTATTAAATAAATCACGACGGACTAAAAATAAGAATAAAACTAATATCTACATTAATTAATATTGAATATATGTAAAGCAATATGCACTATTACCTGAAGTCTATTTATCAAATCAGTTATACTAATCCCGATGGCCGGTACGATATTTTTAGGATCCTTCCAATTCCGAAGAGGATAAAGGTATAACGATGGCATATTTGGTAATGCAGAGTAGACTGCCTTGGAACGGGAATACGTGAACATGAAAATTTGCTTAAATGGAGTAATGCTTGTGACTCCAATTTGATCATGGAGCAATCGAGCAGCAGACTCAAAATTTCCAGCAAGCACGTGGTCCGCTACAAGTTTGGAATTATTCGTCCACTGTTGTGGTACTGCAACTCCTTTCGTTGGAGAAACAAAGAAATCATTATCTCCGCCCCCTGAAGGTAATTCCATGTCAGCAGGTAGTTCCAAATCTTCGTCAACATCCCATCCACCACCTGCACAGCAAAAATAAAATTGAGGCCATTTTTAAAATTTCCAAATCTTATGCATTTAACACCTGGGGTTTGACTGCAAATGTTGCTGAATATTGCTCAATGTATACAAGACAACCAAAAACTTAATTGTACACACAATATTAGGTATCACTGTCGTTGAAAATTAAAATTGTACACACTGACCTTCTTCATTCTCATTAGGCAACACAAAGTCTCCCTTTTCCCCGACTCTATCTTCATCTAACTCTAAATCATCGTCACCCCACGCCCCAGTCGGTGTAACATCGATTTCCTCGCCAGTTAATATTGAATTGGTTGGAAGAACTGGCTTTGATTTAGTTAACGCTGCTCCCTCGAAAAGACTCTAATGTTTGTAATTTGCAAACCAATCCACATGTTACGAATTTAATTTGTAAACTGAGAATAAGTTGTTTTTGTGCTTTAATACTTCATACCTTTGACACCGTCAACAAAGGCCAATTCGATTCACTCTGAATTAGAGGTGGCGTAGGTCTCAACAGTTTTGCATTCGGGTTGGCTTCCATCAAGTCTAATTGATCCACGTCAACAAATTCAGCTAAGGACTCTTGTTCTTCCGTTAAGTCATGGGTAATAGCTGTCAGGTAGGCCAGTGACGTTTGTCCACAGTTCTTAAGAAATTACCAGATGTTATAAAGCTCTTACATTACTAATTCGAAGACAGGACGAATATTTACTCACCTTCAGAACTTTCACTCTTTCACTGACGTCGCCTAAAAGCAGAGCATTTTGATAGTGTGAAGAAACATCTTTTCTTATCTCTGCTATCTTCATCATCTTTTTCAATTTATCCAGATTTCCGGTGATTAAATAGAGAAACGTTAGCTTGTCAAAGTTTTTGGTTCTTTGGTAGCACATTTCTACAACCTAAAATTAGTATATTGCATTTAGTATTATCTTTACCGCTAAATATTTTTTCGCAGTAAGATACGAAAGTAACTTTAAACATTACTTGATGATTCCCTTGGAACAAAGCTGCTTGACCCAACTTATCCCAACAGGCCTTCTCGTCCAATGTCTTTGCAGCCTCTAGAGCAATTTCTATATTTCCACATTCCAATGCGAGTGCAAATCTAGTTTTCTCATCTTTGACGAAATGAAGGGCAACTTCTGGATATCCTTTTTTCTGTAGGTAAGCTATGATAGATTGACCCACTAATTTCGCATTCCGCACCATGTACAACACCTAATAACATATATTCGGTAAGTATAGCAAGGCGTGATACTATTTGTTGGTTTATTACTAAATGCCAATGTGACTCAGTTAGCAGAAATTGCTTCTAAGATTTAATCCAAAGGATGAAATTTTAATAATTTATTTACCTCGTCGTAATTTCTGTTAATTAATGCCAGCTTGAACCGATATTCAGTAGGATCAATGTTCAAAATCCTAGCTTTCGCTTCCCTGTCTAAGCAAAATACTTGATGATTCTTGATTTTGGTAATATAAATGGGAAGATCCAGTGTCCGAATAACTCCTCCGTCACTACAAGAGCAAAAATTTCAAAATACATTTATTACTACGTAGTAATTTAAATAGTTTATGGTATTAGTGATTTTTTTGTTTAAAAAATTGTAGCTTAAGAAATTACCCATTTATCATTGCATATTTTATGTGATTACTGGTTGTGTAAATGAAAACACCCGTGTCTTCCCATGCACCAGATTTTACATGCGTGCTTTCATTCATAGTGCATAATATTTCCAACTTTCGATTACAAAGTGTAATTGCACGCTTAGCCAACAAAGCTACGTGGGACATATCTGCTGCCCAAATAACATATCGAATTTTAGCAGCTTTCACATCCATTAATACTCTAGAAGAAAAAATACAGAAAATACATTTGATGAAGAGTAAATTTATATAGAACCAATTTAATGCAGCAATTAAAAATCTCACCGCTTTTGCTGGACATCAAATAACGTCAATGAATCTGGCTCCCTTAATAAAAGCATGCCCGTTCCAGCATAGAAAATCTCATCACAATTTGGAGCTTGAATTTTCTTACTGACTTCATTTTTCAAGTTTTTGATAACCAACTGGAATAGGCACGCATACAATTAGGAATTAATTTACAAACGTACAGCTATTACATAATATATATTATTCAGGCAATGAGAAATACGTACAGATTGATTTCGATCCAAAGCAGCGAATCTGTTTCTTGCAACCCAGATTGCCGTTACGCCTGAGGATTTCTTACAATCTGGAGCATCCGGACTCTGTGAGTCGGATTCGCTGGGAACCATATACAACTCGTAGCTACTGTTTTCAATATTTGTGGCTCGTGTAGTTAATAAAATGGCATTTTCCGCTGGATTGTATGACATGCTATTAAATATTTAACGAAAATAATTAAATACACATAATCCAGTTATTTTATGTATATACTATCACATGTTAAAGTACATATACACTGTTAAACATGCTGAAGTACCAGGTAAACAACTGAACTGACAGATAAAAAAGTTATGAAAGAATTAAATTACCTATGCACTGGGCTCCGATTACCACCTCGTAATTGCATAACAGCTGAGTCTTTAGATGTTGTCAAATCTAATTTTCGCAGAAATCGGTCTTTAACATAATAGATTAAGTTGCCGTGTACGGCGTAGGCTGGTCTTTCTCTTTCCAACTATAAATATAATTTAATTGAATATTTCAATAAAATATAAAATGAATTATAGAACTTTAGAATTAATACACTTTTGTTACTTTGGATTTGTAGTACTATTGTACACCCATGTAAGTTGTGATCCCATTCACCTGGCCTGGACCTTAATACAAAATCGAGCCGAAACTCTAACATGGGCGTGCAAAGAACGTATCCAGCATTCAGAGTAACAAAAATATTAGTTATGCGACATTTGCCTCTTTCCCAATGGATTGGACACACCCGGCTTCGAGGCAAAGTGAACTTTAATTACCTTGAAAATGAGCATCCCTGAATCATGGCCAGCAGCAAAAAGATTCAGGGTTGGATGTGCCCCTAACACCCAAAAGCGATCGTGTTCCCTTCTAAAGGTATGCAAACAAGTTCTCTTAGTCATGTCCCACACACGAATACTTTTATCTTCCGAATTCGATATTATGTATTCTTGGCGAGGGTGAAACAGGACACATGAAACGTTGTTGTAGTGCCCACGGCAAGTATCAACTTCCCAAGCCTGTCGTAAAATAAAAATTGATTATTAAAATTTTGCATTTAAGGATGTTAAGATAAAGTAATGCAAATGCATGTAAGCGAATTATGAACATATTATGCTACAACGTTAACAAAGCGTTTACTTTTGCTTCATTCATTCTCCAAAGCTTTACAAGCCTGTCATCGGCTCCAGAAACAATGAGGGGAAGAGTTGGATGGAAATAAGCCCAGTTGACACCTCGGTCATGACCTTCGAGGACATGTCGAACAACTGCATCTGCTTGACCAAACAAGTCTGTGCCGCCCGAATGCCTCATATGCTCTTCTAGGTTTGTAGCCCCGGGTGCGGTATTTTTCTTTCTTAGTCCTAACATTTACAAGTCCAAAAGATTAATATTTGTGATTTATGGTAGTAAAAATTAAAATATACACAAATCAGTAACTCACAGTTGAATTAGGTACATTACATGCACACAAAGCTAAAAAATCTGTAAAACAATTAAAGCAAACAACACAAAAATACAAACAAAACCTTTACTAAATTCCGCCAGGATACCTGAGATATCCCATACTCTAACAGTTTGGTCCAATGATGCAGAAACTACTAGATCTTCAGCTGGATGAAATTGGGCGCACATAACATAATGATTATGACCGGTAAGAATGCAAATGCACTGACGACTTTGCCAATTCCAAATTCGAATAGTCTGATCATCAGATGCACTAAGTATCCATGGGTACTTATGATGGAAAAATGTAGTTCGAATATAATCCAAGTGTCCCAACAGTGTAAACAAGCATCGCCTTTGCTTGTAATTCCACACCTACAAAATACAGAAACAAGGTGATGTAACAACATGCTATCGAGAACTACCTATTTAGGCAAACCTAGTCATCTACAAAAAAAACACATATTCTATTGCTATAAATATACATTTTATTATATAGATATTTTACTTTTATTTTGTAATCATCTCCTCCAGATACAAAAATTGGTTGCTGATTGTGAAAACAAATTCCCCGAACAGGACCATCATGCTCATCGAAATTATCAAGTCTTGTGCACATACGGAAGTCCCACAACTGGATGACACCATTGTGCAGGCTAGGAAAAAATTGTTAGTTAAAAATCTTTAAATAAAGGTATCTGCCAATCCGCTATCACTGTAAAAAATATATGACTGACTGATATTTGCAAAATAAAAGTTTAATTATAATCACCTCGCCAAAATCCATGGTCGCTTTGGATGGAAACACAGTCCTTTTACTCTCGCCGACTTGCTTTCGAATTTAGTTAGCATCTTGACGTGCGCTTTTCAGAATACATATATATTATTATTACTTATTAATTACATAATTACTCATGCAATAAGTTAATAAGTATGTCTAATAGCTATAAATTCAAATTTAAATTATCATCAATTTTACTGTTAAAATTATGTGCCTGAACGATTCATATTGACGCGTAAACTAAATAGAAGAAACGAAACAAAAATTAAATAACTTTTCCCAAAATAACTATTTTTGCCCACTATTTTAAATATGACTCGCATTAATTTTTAAGATTAGATTGCGATAACCTTTGTTGTCAATAAAAGCTTATAAAATACATATAAATATTGCATCTAGCATTTGATTCCATTATCATTAGACTTTTGAAAATTACATACCTGGCGCGTTCTACCTTATCTTCTTTATAGTCAGTTGCGTAAAATTCTGGGTTCAGTTAAGTCAGGCAAGGCAATAATGTAACGAAAATGAAAATTTAATTGACATTGCAATAGAGTTTTCCAGGAACAGAAAACGGAAGTTAAGAATAGCACGGAACAGCTTTTGAGTTTTGACAGGTGTAACATCAGTTCACTGTACCGAATTTTGAGATGTTGCGCGTTTTGATTAAAAAATGTGTAGTGCAATTGTGTGCTGAGTCTTCCGAGTAACTTTGTTACTTTGTCTGTGGCTGTGGCTATATCTATCATAATACCGTAAAACATCTATTAGAAAGCCTTTCCCCAATAGAGTGCCCTTGTCTAATATTGTATAGTGCCCCTCCAAAGGGAGACATAAAGAATAGAGTGCCCCTCTCTAATATAGGATGCCCCCCACAGTGCCCCTATACTAATGGGTAGCTACTTTTGCTAGATTATTTGATATACTTTTCTGGGAACATGCAAATACAAAACGTTGCCTACATTGTCCGACATTTAACTGAAACTTTAAAAGCTATTTTCGTTTTCTGTTATTCTAGGGACAAAATATCATACCGGAGGAGTTTTGACGTTAAACTACAAATACTAGGTACATATTGTGCATTTTGCGGAGGAAACATCCAACCATATGCTGCAGCCAGCTAGAAACGTTACTTCTTTTTCGACTCAAACTTGGCGAAAGCAGATGAAAGACTTGGGTAAAACTAAATTAGTAAAAGAGTACCCATATTATTTATTATTATATATTTTATTATAGTACCGCTATAGTATTTTATAAATATTTTGGGTACATTTTTAGGGTGCAAATACGTATACTAAACTTGCTCTCTTTCTCCTTCCCTGGCTTCTGGCTGAGATAAATCCTTCTCCGCTCTTCCACATGAGATTCAAGACTCATGAGTTTTGAGCAAACCCCTTCGGTGAGATTTCCTGAAGGAGACAGCATCTCAGAAGCTGGATCATTTGGTATCGCTGGGAATGGGGCAACGAAGGAATCTTCGCCTTCCGGAAGACTTTACACTCAAAATATGCATGGGCTGACAGCTATTTTTGTCAAGTTACAAAAACTGAAATTCTAAAGGTTTCACTGCGGAAATTTATTTAACCCTTTTATATATTCAAATAATGTAAAGGAAAATTTTGAAAAACATTACAGAGAAAGTAATATATATGTACATTATTGTACATACATAGGAAATCTTATTTTATTAGCTTATAGTGTAAAATAAATGGTCCAAATACCTAAATATATAAATATATATAAAACCGGTATATATATAAAACCTATATGTATTCCCGAAATTTGTTTTCATGACCGGTTTTAGAATTTTTTTGGAAAGTTGGATTTTATATGCTATTACCTACCAAAAGTTCAAAAGGAAACTTTTTATGGAATTCGGGCATTTTCTGGCCCATTTGATACATTTTTAATACAAAATTGTGGCTCCTAGCCAAAAATCAGGGAAAAGTTCAAAGAAAATGCGGACAGCGAACTTTTGGAATATAAACAGGCCTTAAGCATCGCTAAAAAAATCCCCTGGACACGAAAAAGAAACGAATGAAAAAGAAATTGCATCCCCCAAGGACGACTTTGATAAAAAAACTGGTCGCAAAAGTGACAAACTTGGAAACAATTTTAACGGAAAACGACCATCTAAAAAAACGGTGATTTCAACGAGCGGAACAAAACTTTGCATGATAAATTAGCTGAAAAATCTCAAAGAGGAAAAAGATTGTAGTTAGTCGGCAAACACAATCGGGAGATTCCATTGACATTTCAGGTAACCACTCCAATATCATTATCCACCAATATCATTATTATTATTTATTATTACATAATATTTGGTATCATATCTATAATATATGTATATAAATATGTAACCGTGTTCATATGTTTTTATTTCGAATTACATTAGTATATATATATCAAAATAAATATATCTTATTTATTATCTAGTAAAAAGAAGGAAGTAAAGTATTACAGAGAAGTGGAGGACCGGGTTCTAAAATCAGGCACTGAGGTTGGTGCTCTTAGGTGTATGTTAAATTGACTGAAAAAGTGTTTAAATGTCCATTATCAAATAGCAAAACTACTTATTTACATAAAAATGCATTTCCGGTATCAAATCAGAAATCTTTTTAGTTATAACAATCTGAACTGAATGATCTGAATGCGAAATGCGAATGCCTGCCTTTGTTTCATATTTTTGCATTGCAGCAATGCAGTAGCTGTCACGTTTGACATTATTTGTGCACAAAAGGAGCCTAAATATTGGTTCGGGTTTACCGTATTGCTTACCCCGAAGATAGACCCCTCCCACTGCATTTAGCCAGCATCCCACCGCGCACCGCTTAACAACACACAAACCCCAACTCATATCCGACGCAACTCACGCAACTTGCTTCTTTTCCGTCATCCGCATCCATCCGATCCATTGCATTACTATTGCTCTGCTATGCTGTATTATTATATTATGCCATATTACCATTACACTTGCTGGCATTGCACTGCCTAATAATATTTCCACCGTATTTTCTGCTCGGTACATTTATACATTGTCCCATAAATATGGAAACATTAGAGAAACAATAATAGGGCTGTTCACTTGGGCCTCAATGGCTTTTTTAGCTTTTTAAAAGCCATTCCAACGTAATGCCAACGTGTTTTTTCGTCATTCTGCTTTTTTTGCTTTGAAGGGTCTGTAATGTATAAGCTGTCACCCGTTTTCCCTATATAACCAAAAACTATAAGAATACCAATAATTAATAATTATGAATGAGGTATACAGAATGCGCTTTGTGACTTTAGTTTGTTAAAGTATTGAAACATAAATAACAGATGTTGCTGTGTAATCTGAGTTCTGAAAGTAATAATGTTTTGTATGTTTCCCTATTTCTGGGACAATTTGTAGCATGGTACTTCTGAAATAAATGTAGCTCGCAGTATAGTGGAGTGGAAGTCAAACTTCATTCTAGGTACACACTTACACAGTCACAGACTCACAGCCACAGCTCACTCACACCAAATCAGACCGAAGAAGTAGACGGTTTGATGTCGGCTGTCCGCTAAGCTTTGTTGAGTTTGCTAGGATTTGTATTAAATCAAATTAATAAGGCCGTATTAGGCCTTGTCACTTACTTGTTAGTTTGTTAGTGTAATAAGGAGTTACAATTATTTAGCTGTCAACTTATGTGTGGCCAAGCTCAAATATTAAGCTGTAAAAATCACGCCATATCCGTTATTATTAGGTATGCAAAAAAGCGACTTTTGACTTTAGCGTGCCGTGATTTGCAATTTCTCTAGTGCTGATGTTTTCCTATATTATATTGAGTTTTTGAATTCATTTGTAAAGTTATAATAATATTAACAAGTTGGTGTTTTTAGTCCTTTCAGGTCTATCATCTGTCATTGATTCCGTATCAGTTACCCGGTAAGTAAAATCAAGCAAAATTATCAAACTATGAACCAATGACAAATGCTGAGTTGTTGATTGTAAAACAAGTAATTTAAAACTATTTGCATTTGGCAGTAGGGCTAAAAAACTAAGCTCAGCCAGCATAATCATTGGTCAATTTTTGAATTTAGTTAATTCTATCTGTATATTTTGCTTTGCCAATGTTGAATGTACTAATTGTTATTATTATTTTATTTTGTGTTCATTGTTTGGGGCACCTGTACAGATAACAACGGAAACATTGAACATGACTTCAGAAAGTAAAGGTAAACAGTAAACATTTGACATTTTATTTCGCAATTCGTTTCGCGAGTACTTGTAATAATACTAAACATTGTCATTGTCTCCTATAAATTGAAATTAATTTTAAAAGTTCAAATGATAAGTAAATGCCCATAAGCCGTTTGCTTTTTTTCAAACGAGGTTTTATATGAATTCTTTTTATATATAATTATATTGTGAACCACTAATACGTAATTATTAATAATCATAATTATATAATTTAGGGGAACCGGCAGTTGTAAATATTTTGGATGAGCTTCTCATGGAAAAGTTTGATGACCTAGGAGAGACTGATGAGACTGCTAGAAAAAATGATACAGGTATATACTGAAACTATAATCGCTAATTAAATAATAAAAATTTCTTCTTTTCCACAACGTTTTCCACGGTTTATTACAATTAAAAGATAGTTTGTATTTCACTCTGATTGTACTGTATGCCTAAAAGTTCTTCCGCTTTTAATTGAAAAAGTTTCAAAATGACATTCCAATATGTTTAAATACGAATATAGGGAGACGCCGGTCTCAGCGAGGACAAGGACAGAGGACTAATTCAGTTATTGAGGTAAGCGAAAATACACTGAAATCAAAAGGTTCTAAATGTTGACACCCATTTATGTAAATAATTTCAACGATGTATGACAATTTGTAGAGTGAGGAAGTATCCTCTACAAATAAGAAAGGGTCACCCAGGGGCAAACGAGGAGGAATAGCAGGTGGACGTGCAACAAGAGCCGTTAAGAGCGCAGCTATAAATGAGGTTGAATCATTGGCCAACAAGGTTTTAATTTTTTGGTTATTATTTTCCATCATAATTCAATTTGACTGCAGGAATTTAATAATTTGCTTTCTTTTTCAGTCTGACGACATGGACACTTCAAGTGAAGCCACAGTAGCAGCCGTAAGTGAACCTACTGATCCAATCGCTAATCAAGTTGACTCGGCTAAGTCCACAAATGGTAATATTTACAATATAGTATATAGTTACTCTTCATTCGTTTTCATTGTTTTTGGTCACTCCTATATTAATCCAATCTACGTACTGTGTGTTTGTAGTATGTTTCCATTGTACAAAAATTAGTGATTTTTCTTACAGCTACATCCGAACAGAAGGTTTTGGACTCCAAAACTGAAGAGACTCCAGTCAAAGCAGTAGAAGTCGATAACGACGTAAATAACAGTAAGTAATTTTATAAAATGTAAAACGAGAGATATTCATTGTGCCTATTTGTAGCGCTGTGCAAATTTTACAATGTTTTTTTATTTTTTTAGCAAATGGCACTGACAAACAGAAAAGTGATACGGATGCGAAGGCAGCAGTATCTAAAAAAGAAGTATATGATAGTGATGTTAGTTCGTCTGATGATGATGGCCATAGTCAAGTGTCAAACCCATCTTTAAGTTCTGCGTCGTTTAGAAGTGAAACCGGTGAGTTATAAAGCGTACATAAAATTATTATAATTGGTAATCCTTCATGCGTGTAAATTTACTTAGATGTAGAAAGTCATCATGATCAAGTTTCCGAGAAGAACGCTTCACTACACAATTCAGGCAAAGATATTTTAAATTATTATTTTTTCTATACGGCTGTTAATTTATTTACAAAACAATTGCTTTTTATATTGCCTCTCTATATACAGCAAGAAAGTATATGACAATAGCATTATATTCTATGTAGGAGGTTATTTGTAATTCACTGCCAAACTGTATGTTTTGTGAACGTCCATTTAAGATGTACTGTTTTGCGCTTTATTGTTGTAATACTCCATTTTTGGGCAAACAGTATAAAATATGTATTATAGAAATAGTAAGCAATAAGTAACATAAGCAATAGCAAGCAATAAGTTATTATCTAATTAAGTGGACAATGAAGGCAACCCAATAGAAATCATAAGTTTTAGGAAAGGATTGTGTTCCTTTAATTAATAGTTGCCTACTAGTGTTATTTGTAAGATTAATAGTTTCATCAGTATTAACAATATGTGGCGCGGCAGTTAATTAAATTATAATTATATCATTGCCAAACTTGCTTACCTTTCAAGAAAATTATTATTCGTAAACGTCTTAACTAAATTAAATCGCAGCACTGTCATTGTGAATAAACTCTTGTCTTTTTGGGCTTGTTCTTGCCTTGGTATTTAAACCTTTTGAATGAGGCAAGAGCACTGTTTGGGTTGCCTTCTAAACTGATGCACCAATTTATTACAAATTAAAACTAATCATATAGTAATGTGTATTTATTTAATCTTATAGGAGACGAAAAGACCCAAAAGCTACAAAAGAAGGGTATGTACTATTTTTAAATAAATATTAATATTTTCCAAAATATAGTGATAATTGACATTATAATGTTTGTGATATTATATAGTAACAAATTAAATCCTAGATTACTAATTATAAGCTTTTTGTTACAGACTATATTAACCGCCTTAACTACATTCTACGAGAGGCAAGATTTTTCTTAATGAAGAGTAATAATGACGAAAATATTAACTTGTCTAAATCGAAGAATGTGTGGTCGACTCCTCCTGGCAATGAGTCAAAAATTAATCAAGCACTTAAAGAGGCTCGGAATGTTTTGCTGATATTCTCAGTGAAAGAAAGTGGGAAATTTTCTGGTTTTGCGCGTTTAGCTTCGGAGTCAAGTCGAAGTGGGCCAACAGTTAATTGGATACTACCTCCGGGACTTAGTCAAAAGGCCTTAGGTGGCGTCTTTCCTATAGATTGGATCTCCAAGTAAGTATTAATTTCTATTAGATAATAAAATAACATTTCTTGATTAGCAGAATATTTCATTAATAGTGCAATATTTAATTTATTAAGGAATGATCTATCATTTAACAAAACGCAACACTTGTTCAACCCTTGGAACGATGGAAAGCCTGTAAAAATTGGAAGAGACGGACAGGTTAATATTGTGAATAAGTGTATAGCCTTCTAGTTGTGTGCCCATTAAGTTAGTACATTAAACCCTTGTTGTGTAGGAAATTGAACCTCATGTTGCATCGGAGCTGTGTCGCCTATTTCCCATGGATAGTGCCACGGATTGGAACAATGTGCTCAAAAGAAGTAAGGAAGCGGCAAAGAAAGTTAGTCATACCAAG
This sequence comes from Tomocerus mixtus, assembly GCA_034694165.1. Classification (NCBI taxonomy): domain Eukaryota; kingdom Metazoa; phylum Arthropoda; class Collembola; order Entomobryomorpha; family Tomoceridae; genus Tomocerus; species Tomocerus mixtus. The sequence goes on along the minus strand of JAQFYC010000003.1, from coordinate 132,646 downwards.
GTGACTTCTCCACTGGCATCGGCTGGAGCTTCAGTGAGAGGTCGATCATTTAGAGAGCGGAGGGATTCAAGAGGTCGATTCCCGAATTCTTATCGTAACCCTCGACCCTTCGACTATGGGAGGTATAACAGTGGACTATTATTTCGAATGGCGTCAGTGAGTGCTCATGAACTATGTGGACTTGCACTTCCTGATATTACTGTGACTTTGCCTATTATTAAAATCCTTATTCCTACCTGATACCTGATATCTTGTGACTCAAAGTGCTAAATGGTGAATCTTGTAGACCTACTAGTCCTATCTCTTAATTTCCTGCTCTATCAAAATTCCCAAGGCACAAAGTACCGTCTAGCTTGTACTTTACCGGACATATAAAATGACCCAACAGAAAGTTGAATACAGGATAGAGTTGGCTGGCAGTGCTCTACTATTTTGTGGCCTTGTGTCTTGTTAGATGATATTGATGAAATGCAGGATTTATCAGGGATAACTATTCATCCTTGAGACCACGTCAAGTGCAGAGTGCAATAAGTATATGAGTCAAAGCGGTCATGTCACGAAATCAGTGATGTGTTTTAGTTCCGATTTGCATCCATTCTTATAGACATTTACGCCTTGGATTGTTACAAAATTTCCAAAACTTCCATTATGTCTTCAATTCTGAACTTGGCATAATCCTTCCACCACTTTTAATATTCTAGTGTGTTTGTAACAATTTTGTGGCATGACTTGTGTGCTTCGCTTGAAGCCGCCGAAGTCCCTTCAAAGTAGGTTAGTCATTTTGGTTACTTTCTTGGTCAAAATAGCTCGCTCCAGGTTTCTGTCCTTCAAATGTGCTAACCAACAAATTAGTATACATACTTCATTCTCAGCGCTAAGTTAAGTAATTATCGGCAATCTTCCCAAATTGTTTTTGGTAGTGATGCCTTATAGGGTAAGTCTGTATTATTTGTGGCTTTCTGGATGAAATGCATACGGCCAAACGTACAATTAATTCATTGTTTCTTAAGTATGAAAATGACATTGGACAAGTGACACATAATTGCCTTAAAATGGAATAGAAAATTGTAAATATTGTTTAGGGGGACTCGCAGACGCTATGCAGATGAAGACTACGGCCCACGTCCTAAACGAAGCAGAGGTAAATTAAAGTGTTATTTATAATCAGACCGTATATTGACTTTCAAAAGGTTTTGACAAAGCAGAATAACATCAGTCAGCTTCGGAACCAGACAGCCAGTTATATTATATGTGTACGTAAGTACTTGCTGTATGAATAAATAATTATTTTTATTAGGTGCCCATGATTATTACAAAGGTGGTTATGGAGACCGAGGAAATGATATGAATGTGAATCATCGCTATGCCAGAGAGAGACCCTATAATAACTCTCATAGACGGGTACGTTTTAACTTGTAGTTACTGTAAATATTTTTAATTTTAAGATAAGAAAAGTACTCTATAACGCCATAAATATTTGTAACGATATAGAGATTCTGTTTTTGTTTTAACGATATATTTATATCGTTAAAATCAAAAATCAAAGTCGATTTTATAATCTGCCAACGCAGTGCCCGATATATGATATTTTTTACATGGTACAAACATTGACCGTTCTACCGTACAAATTACGTTTGCTGCGAATACTTATTTTAAATATAAATAATATGTACTTATTCCAGAGCTCATCCCATAATCAAGGATATCAGGACTACATGGTAAGGGATTACCATCATCGGCCGCCACCAGCTGCTCCATCGCCGTATCCACCCCCTGTACGCGATTCTTCTAAATTCTTATGTTTACTTTAATTTCCTTTAAATATTACTATTTTGTAAATCACAGCAAATCAGTGTTGTTAATTTACCTGCAACAGTGTAAATAACGTTGACCAGCATAAAGTCATAGATTATGATAAACAATGTGACACCAAATAACACATCATCTGTTTGAACAATTTTGAAGCATAATTTATTTATTTGCAGCCTCCGTTTGATACTCTCCCTCCACTACCAAGGTACTATGATGGACCACCACTACCGGACTTTCCTTCATCTTCTAGATCAAGTTTGAGAGACCAGCGCTCCGCAAGTCCAGTAGGAGTAAATATTTTACTTTATTTACAATTTTTTATAATACTTTAATATAAAACCATAAAACTAAAATTAATTTGGTTTGCATTTTAGTACGAAAAGTCAGTAACCGATTTTCTGCGGCGAAACAGCGATCGTCACGACCGGGAGCGAGATCGGGATCGGGAGCGCGAGCGTCCCCGTATGAGTACGTATGATGCTCTTCGCCGATATAAAAGGTAATTTAGGTGTACAAGTGGGAAGATAAATAGAAAACTATTAAATTTTTGAGTTAGAAATAATATTATCTCTAGTTTCTAGATGTGCTTACGTCAGGGGTATGGTTGATACGATGAAAAAATATCATCTTGGGTTTAATTATCAGTAGAATCTCCACAAGCCACATTCCCAAATCGTTTTGTAACTTATGACCACTCGTGCAATACTTTAAAGACAAAACAGTAGACAATATGCGGTTAATCGTTGAATTTTCCACATCTTTAAACCGAGAATGTCAGCCAGCTTGGAAAACTGGCGACAGTAAAGCGTAGCTGTAACAAAAATCGTGTAGCGCTGGTTAAACTTGAAACTAAGTGCGCTGGTGGATAACGTTTGAAATCCTGGCATCTACGATGACTATAATATTTGACGGCATACGGGAATCTACTCCACATGAAGAAATGGTGTCATTTGGGGCAAGACGCCGGCCTTTTGTATCCAACGGGAAAATATTGGGTAGATTCATTACGCCGGGAAGAAAACGATATGTCCAACTAGCAGCTAATTGAGAGGTCATGTAATATCAGCTTATATTAAAAATACTTGACCTGAGTTATAAAGTTATGTGTATGTATTAACATCTCACATGCCGAAAATTCCCTCTCTGTATAACTTACTACCAAAAAGGATAAACGGTATTTGGATTGGTCTTCGAGGGTTTAATTTTGCCATCAGTAGTCAGTAAACGAGTAAATAATTGCTGATTTAGACCGTTTAGATCATTAAACTCATATTTGTTCATGATTCATGATATCGACATGACAAACAGAGTATGCAATAAGTGGAGCGTAACTGTTTCCAAATAATATTGTTAATTCAAGTTCGTTATCGCAGACATGGTGTAGTTACAAAATTAGTTGATGCCACAAGACATCGATGTGTAATTAACCATTGAATTGAATGATGATTTTTGCTGCAGTCTTGAATTTTATTAAAAATTCTCATTACATTGTTTTAATACGAAAAACATTTTCGTTATAAAATATTACTCTTATTGAATTCTGTGCGTTGCCATTGATTGTCCCCACGATGCTCTACCCAACTTGCAATTAATTGCATGTGTTTCAATTACTTATGTGGATTGGGGAGATTCTACTATAATTGTGTAGGCGACAATAATAAGGCATGATTTACAGGTAGACTACTTTAAGTAATACCTTTGTAAATACCATCTTCTAAATATTTTGAAGGCTTTTACCCTTTTGCTAAAGAGTAAAATAGGAAAAGTTCCTACTGTCTTAGAAATTTCTTTCATTGTAGTTTTTGTTTTTGTTTTTTGTTTTCTAATTAAAAAAATTTTCCTTGTTATTACAGTTTTACAGTTTAATGAAATAATGTTTAAATGTAATACTAAGACAGGATTTACTGTTGTAAATAGGTAGATTTAGTAGTATGTTTGGAATCAAATATATACATAATGCAGTATATATGTAGTATTCCTTGCGAATTAAAAATGTAAATAGGTAATGTTGATAAATTACTTATGTTAGGTTAATATTTGTTACAACTATAGACAAATTCCTATATTCAAATGGTTACTTCAATTATGCCTTATTATCGATACCTACGAAACGTCAATCTGTAATTTTTGTAATTAATTTTGGTTAAGTCCGAAGAAGGCCTTTTCCGCTAAATAGGTTAGTAGAGTTTTACGATCTTTCTTTTTGATTTAAGTAGCTAACACATACATTTATGTGTATTGCAAATTGCAATATAATTGTAATTCTCATTTGACATTATAAGTTTTACTCTTTTTCCTGTGGGCCCATTTAGTTTACCCCATTGTATATACTAGTACCTACAGATCTTTACCATTCTATTTTACTGAAAAGTAGCCAATGGCGTTGAAAGGCATAATAAACAGGATAAATGGGCCTAAGGGTAAACGTGGTTTAACTTAGATGTTAAATGGGAACTGCTTATCAAAATGATGCATGCATGTTTCTCTCAATGTTCTTAACTGAAGGTATTGATATTCCAAGTTTATGATTATGTTAGATCTGACAATTCAGAAATTGGATATCTGGTAGAAACGGACGATGAAGTAAACAGGGAAACATATGAGTCACCTCCGACTTATGTAACATGCAATTTCTATTCATCACCGTTTTTAAGTTTTACGGTGCATTATGAATTTGTGGAAATCACAGATATTACTAATGGCTTCTCGGAAATGGTATTAAATACCGATAATACTGATGATAATAATAATTTGAGTGAGCCAATAATTTCGTTTGAAGATGATGAAGACCAAACTGAAGAAGACGACGATCAAGATCAAGAATTGAGAGTAGAAATTGTTGAGATCGAAGATCATTAATTGTCATACCATAAGTAGAAGCTTAATCATTTATGTTAACACCTAGTTGAATTTTGAATGTCAAGCACTATCAAAATGAGAATGTAATTATTACTGTTCAGTTCAATGTGTATTTTTACTGATATTTTATTGTAGTCTAATGTTTTGTTATAATACATATTTTATATGTTGCATTCGTTGAATTAAATTAAATGTCACCTATTCATTTGAAATAATTTAATGCAAATTAAGCCGAAAGGCAATTCTCCATGTAATAGTGTATAGATTTAGGAGTATAAACGACTTTAATTGGGTACTATGAAATACTGGCATAATAATACTACTCATATGCTACAATATTTACTACAAGTTATAAAATACACCGTCTGCACTTCTTCCAAATCCTCGTCTTGAGTTGGATAAATGAGGAGCTGTGACGCCTATGGCTACATGGTTAATATTATTACGGTATTCGTTGGATGAAGATTGGAGTTCTTGTGTAGTTACAGGACACGAACACATTTTATGTATATCACGGTTAGAAACTTTGAGATCATTTCCCCTAAAAAACACAAAATATATTTAATTCATTATAGGTTTATATTATCCAATATATCCAGTGGCTTCAGTTTTTATTTTCATAATTTAAATCTAACCTATTTATTGTAGCAGAGCTGTTCGAATGCTGTTGTAGTGCTGTAATATTTTTTGGAGCCCACCAATGAAAATGATGATCGTACATGGAATTTAATGTAAAGTCTAGTGAATCCCTGGGTGTTAGAATCCCTGGGTCTGTGGTTTTAGCGGTGAAGCTCTGGGTTGAGGATTTACTTAAACGCATAAATTGGTCATGCATCAACTTGCTGTCCTGTAATGGCAAAACTTCCGTTAAAATGTTATTTATAGAATCCCTTCTAAATAGCAGAATAAATTGCATAAATATTGAATGGAATTTAAGAGAATTAAATGATGTTTTGCTATCAAACAGATATGCTAGGTCAACTATAGCTTATAGCTCCGAATTTCTAGCGTATAATTTAATATTTGGATTGCATATGGCATACATAGTAACTAAAACTAATGACCACACCACGTTGTCGGGAAACTTACTTTTTTATTTTCTGCACTCTGTACATTGTCTTCATTAGGTTGCTTTTCCTCTTTCATGATTAACATAACAATTTGAAAATATGTGAAGCACAGCAACAAATACAAATTTCCTGTTATTATGTTAACTTTTTATATTCCATCTATCCATCTAGTTATTATTTACAAGTTTAGGTAGACGAAAGGCCTTGTCAGTAAAATTACTCCGTTTCACTACACACAATAGCAACGATAAGGAAAAAACAGTGAAAGCGCAAGTCGTGCATTTGGATGGATCGATCGGGTTATCACAACTGATGGTGTGAAGAAAGTATAAAATGACGCATATTCCTTTCTCTATAATGATGGCCAGACCCTAAGATCCGAAAATCTGTTGAATTTTCTAATTTAATTGGGTTCTAGAATTCTAATTGACCAACAGGATAGGTACTCACAACTTCGAAATACACTTCATTGTCCTAGTTAAGGTGTGAACGTCAACTGTCATGACTTTCGGAAATTTTAGAGAGATTTTAGTTTTTGCTATACTTTCAACAGTTGTTCATGTCCACAGCAAGAGAAGTCGGAAGCTGGACAACGCTTGTGCAGCGGTAAGCGAAACACTATTTTTGACAATACATATTTACATATTAATTTAAAGGTACTCTCGTAATTTAGAAGACAAATATGAAAAAAGATCTATGTATTGAAAATAATGTTGCCCAACTGTTGATTAATGCAAATTTTTCTTGCGCTATCTGTACTGCCTATCCTTTTAACATCTTACACTATTTGTAAGAATTTGTGAATTAAATACAATTTTATTAAAACATTTTATCATCCCATATTATATCATGTATAGCTTCAAGTTCAATACAAATAACTAATGGATTTTAAATAAGTTACGTATAAAATTGTATTATTTATTATCCATTAATTAAAATAGAATTCACATATTATTATGAAATATAAACAGTAATACATTACATTCGATAATTTTTGTATTTGGCCAAGCAGACAGACTATCATTTCGATTTTACCGAATGTGATGCTTCTGGAAGCCGATGGAGAGTTGCTATTCCTTCTCTAATTTGTGAGGGCACGTTGCCACCAATTCCACCGAAGAAACTTGACGAATGCTGTAACTAATGTTCCCTATCATATACAGGCTTTTGCTTAAATATTTAAATATATTTTTATTATTTAATAGCAAGCGTGAAGTTGAATTGGGGTACCTTGACCTATCCAGAACAACATACAAATTAATTATCTAAACCAAAATCAATTAATCTAAAATATTTATTCTACCGAATCAACAATCAACACTATATACGGCCTCCTAAATATGCCTCAATGTAAAAAGTCTTATAAGAGTCTAATGTAATATATTCTAATATTATCTAATGTAACTGCAAACACCCTAGTATTTTATGAGATTTATAATAAAGTGAAAACTCTATACTAGGACCGCCATGGCACCGATTTTGGTCTTAATGGGGGAGTGGTCCTAATGTAGATCTTTAATGTGACCATTTTGCTTTTTGGTCTTACTATGGAGGTTTTTTAGTGAAAACCCAGATTTAAATAATTTTCTATTTAATGTTAGGATATTAGAAGCATTTGAGTTTATTTATTGCAATTATTAGCGTAAATACATTAATATATTATAATAAATAAGTATTATAGAAAATTTTCCCCAATATTACTTCTTAGTGTGGCAATATTTTCTATTTTGTTCCTTATTTAACTGCATCTGGCCTTACTTGGAGGCTAAAAAACCAAAAAGTATGCACATACAAGCCGTATATACACAACTGTTTTAAATAATATTTCTATACCCTTAATACTAACAATATATTATTGAAAGTTAAATTGAAAATATAATTACCCAGCCCCATATGTCAGAAGCCAAATATAATCATAATTACTATATTATAGTATCTAGTATCACATTAGGTACCTTGCAACAATATCTCACGTTGCCTCTTACCAAATAATTGAAGTAGATTATGATGAGATATACACAATTATATAAATGCTGTCAAACCTCAGTCCGTATTTTTCAATTACCTATCATAATATATTATTACATTATGCTTTTAGCTACAGTCTCCATTCACAAAATATTTACGCGTTCAACTCTTTATAAATATTTTATTTCTTGAATAGTCAAATCTTGCGAAGCTGGCCAATTTCTCAATTTAACAACAGTAGAGTGTGAAGACTGCGAACTCGGCACATACTCCTTAGGTGGAGGACTTCGGTTTGATGAATGGGAGCCTCTTCCAATTGGATTTAAATCTCAAGTAGAGAAATTTCACAGTAAGTTTTCCACAATCGGAAGACAGTATTCGGGAGTTAATTGCAGCAAGTAAGCTTACTTCATTTTTTCATTATTGTTTTGAGTAAAGACGATTGAAGACTTAATTGTTGGCTCGGATAATTAATTTAACTAAAATTGAGTACTTGAATATATTTAAGATGGGGTTGGAGAGGAAGGGGAGATGTACTGCTAAGCCAAGGTGAAAGCGTGAAAACTTTTCTCATATTATTATACTCATAACGATAGTATTGCAAATGCTAACTGTAGAATATCTACTTGATTACAGGTGGACCTTGTGTTGCTACGCTTTTATACAGCGCCCAGCTTGTCAAACCTGGGAGCTTAAAATTTACTTATCAGTACGTTGACGACAGCGTATTGTTTCAATTCCAGGTAAATACTATTTTTAATAATCTCCTTCTAAATGGACATAATAATGTATGTAATATCTAAAATATTATATATCCAATTCAATATGGCTGAAGTTGAGAAGGCGGAAACAAATCTTATATATTTGTTTACTTAGGCAAATAGCGATCAATGCGAAAGTATTAGAGAAGCAGAAAAAAGCCGATGGCCACCCTTGACTGGTGACGGCGTTTGGAGAACAGAGGAAATCCCGCTACATTCAGGGCTTAACATTTTCCAATGGAAAACAATGGGCATTGATTCTCATCGACCAAAGCCCGTTTTAATCAAAAAAATTGAAATAGATGGTGAGTTTGTAAATTTTTCATCGATATTCATGTTTTCACTTCACCTGTAAAAGACTATGCCACCTACATTGTTGGTATTTAATTTACTTTTTTGTGTCTTAGGCGTTGGATATACATCATCCTGTAATCCTTGCCAAGCAGGGACGTACAGTAGTTCAGTTGCGTCAAAAACATGCATTCCTTGTCCAAAAAATACATATTCAAATCGTAAATCAACTACTTGCACTCAATGCAATAAGGATGACTACTCTGACACGGGATCATCTAAATGCACTCCAAAACCTGCTTGTTCGGCTACTGATTATTATCAGGCCCGTACTCCTTGTGATCAAAATAACAAAGTAAGTGGTTAGAAACTTTTGTATTGCCGCAACACTATAACAATGTTATATGACTTATGATGAACAATGGATGTATCCTGTAGATACTAGATACCATTGTTATATAAGTAATTTAAAAAAGTAATGTTAAGTATTTTTTTGAATGGTAAAATAATGATGAAAATTAATAAAAGCTATCTATAACAGACAAGAATTGTCTACAAATGGGTTGAGCCTCAAATTTGCTTAGAGAGTCGTCAAGGTTCCGAAAGCCTACCGAAAGCACAGCCATATGTGGAATGCCCTCCCTGCAATTTCGGTTAGTATGAAGAAGAATTAAAGTACTCTGTTAAATATCTGTAACCATAATACACAAGAATATTTTTCAAATTAAATAGCTTTCAACTAATAACATTCGCTAAAATGTTTATATTCATTAAAAAGGGATGCGAATAAACTCCAAGCTAAATGGTGAAATTCCAAGCATAACACAAAAAGGCAAAATCTTTAAGAGTTTACTGGAAAATCACCCTTTTCGTGTTTTCCATTGCTTGTAATTTCCCCATTTTAGCTTGGCATTTGCATATAAACGATTAAAAAGCGTAACTAGAATTTTGTTACATGTATGAATTCTTTGGGACTATTGTTGGCAAAATAGTTTAAAAATACTTTTATTACCCCAGTTAACAATCGGACAACGTATTCAGTGCAAAAATGTTTACAGTATTAATACTTCTTTCATAATATTTACAATAGGTACTGAATATAAATCTGACGGAAGCTGCCGTCCTTGCCCACCAAACCAGTATTCGGATGGTACAAGTCCATGTGCCGAGTGTCCACCTAACACAATTCCTGACACAGGACATCATCTTGTACAATGGTATACTTGGTCACCATATCTGCACACAACTTGCATAAGCCCAGAAGGTAATGAATGCTTTATTACAATAATACTGCATTATGAATTGAATAATAATATGCAACAATGCAGATTTATTTAGTATAATTTTCCCCATGAAACTTAATTGGTTTTATATTTTAGATAATGGATGCAATCAATCCCCAGCTTGGCAGTTAACGGGAAAATATGTTCGTAGTGGTAAAGGTCACGCTGACTGGGTTTACCTTGTGATGACATTAACCGTAGGCGGGTTTCGTGGTAGAGGTGGGATGGTGAATGGAGAACTGATAGAAGTCGGCCGTATAAGTTTTGAGTTCGAAATGGATTGCAGCCGCGATTGCGAGCTGCTGTTCATGCAGGTATGGAAATAGGTTTTTTAAAGATAAATTTATTGCTACTGAATACTATTTTATGTAAAATATGATTATGTCATTTTTATTGTTCCAGGGAACAAGTAGTAAAAATGCTTCAGTTATACAAAGATGGAGTGGAGCACAAAGCCGGCAGAGGGTCACGCACCAAATCGTTCGGAATGATACGTACAATTTTAGTTGGGCCTACCAAAAGTTGGTTTGGGATTCTACTAATTCTGACAGCGTCACTACCGATGAGTGGCCCAACGAACCCAACGAATGGGGAAGAACAGGAGCGGAGGACAATCACGTTAAAATATTTTGGATTAATGTCACCAACAGTATTGACGGAGGTGCTAGTTCCTGCATAGCTTGCAAGGAGGGACTTGTCTATACCCAGGACAGTTCAGGGGGACCTTCGGCTTGTGTAAGCTGCCATCGTGGGGAACACTTGTCCCGTTTGTCTAATGACACTAGGTACAATTTCTGCCTATTCTTTTCCAGTATAATTCAACATCAACAATTGCAGACAATGGGTTGGTTGAGATTTAAATTGAAACTGAGATTTTGTTTTACATTTCCGAAACAGCAAAACTAACTCCTCTCCAGAAGATATTTCCCAGTGTCTCCCTTGTCCAGCTGGAATGGTCACAGTTGATCCTTTTTCATCAAACTCCAGTGCATGCCGTCCTTGTGGTATTGAAATATTTTGTTTCTAAATCGCTTCCCAATAAAGTAGTGGCTGTGCATATTTATGGTTCTATGGTAGACTATATGTACCAAATAAAAAGAGCAAATGGATTAATGTTGACTTTATAATTTTATTTAGGTCCAGCACTAATTACTTTGAATGGCTTAACATGTACCACGGACTGTGTAGTTCATCTGGGTGACCATACGTACGATTTATCTCCATTAAAAGGGTAATAATTGTTTAGGTACTGAGCTAACTGTCGCTATTAATATTAAATATTTATCTCACTAATCGAATATTAAAATGTGATTACCCCAGATATCATACTGTGCGAGGTAGTAGCCTTTTCACCGCAAGTGGAACACAGTATTATCACGTTTTCAACATCAGTTTTTGTGCCGAGTCAAATGCACAGTGTTTCAAAAATGTGTCACTTCAACATGGCTACGGAAATCAAAACTCCCGTATTGAAGCTTTAGTATGTCAAAGGTGAGAATGTTTTTTTTTTAAATATGTTTACTGTTTTCACAAAAAAACAAAATTCCCTAAGTTTAATAAATAAAATATTTTTCCAGCACTGTATTTCCTCCAGCGGTTGGTCTCTCAATGGAAGGAGGAGATCAGTCTTCTAGCCCATATTATATGGGAGGGGAAGCAAAGCCGTTGTCCACTCATGCATCGTCATTGGGTGATCATCTTGTTGGAATTAGTCATTCTCCGTCGATTTTAAGTATTTCTGTGGCCGAAGAAATCCTAGATCATGATAAATATCCAGAACAGTTTCATTTCTTTTATTCTACACCAGAGTAACTCAATATATAATTTTTCGTAACATAACTTCAAAATATAAATGATTTTTACAGAGTTCAGATCCAGAAATATAGAGAATGTTAATATTTTTACGTTGGGCATTTTCAGACAAACAATTGCCTGTAACAAAGGAAGAAGCGCAACAATTACTTTTCGTTGTCGATTGCCATCCTCTTCTTGGTCTGGCCTAATCAACGACTTATCCATGGAGTCAAGCGAAATTAAAACTCCTGATAAGTGTCACGATGCCACCTGTGATGGATGTAACTTTCATTTTATATGGGACACTCCATTTGCATGTCATTTATGCAAAGAAGATGATGTGAGGTAAGTCTCTTTGCCTATTTACGAGTAGACTAAGTAGTAAAATAATAAAAAATAGCGGAAATGCACTAACTATTATTTTCTCCCCAAAGGATTGTTCGTGGTGAATGTAAAGATGGAAGCCAAGAAATAACCTACCTTCCCAAAAACAGAACACAGTGTCTAATGAAATTCAACGCTTCGTGGCCCGCTACTCAAAACTGCAAAAATCATCTCCCGTTTGTTGTTGAGGTTTGCACATGAATGCAGTAAATTTATAATATAATGCATTATACCAAAGTTCCTAGCAATGAATATACTTTTCTTAATTACTTGTGAAAAATAGATTGCAATTCAGTTTGCTGTGGGGCTGACTGCTGTACTTTCAGTATTGCTTATCTGCTTTTGGCGTCGTCACCGTAAACTGGAGTACAAGTACATGAAATTAGTGGCTACCAGTGGTGCAGGTCACACGGGCAGTTCTGGGGATTCAATCAATATGGAAAGAGATATGCTTCCGGTAGCCGAAAGTTGTGGTCTTGACCCTGATGAGCAGGAGGACGAGGAAGACAATCTGAGTATGCACGGTAAAAACCATGATTACCTTTATAACATACAGTAAGACCTTCAGGGAATTAATAAACCATTGCAAAACGGGTTTAGCAAAATCGTAATATCAAAATCTTCTGTCCTAATTAATTTGGGGAACGTGGGACCTATTTTTAGCACAAATTATTAAACTGTAAAAGCAGAATTCATAAAAGGGTTATTAATTACTTAATTCCCTTAATTTGGCGTATTTTGAGACTTTCATGTTATATCAAATATTAAATTGTGAAAGCATCATTTAAAAAAGTTATTAACTCTTTAATAGTAGTTGACCTGGTTCAATGAGCTGCGGAATAATTACATAACCCCTTATTTTGATTCTGACACACCCTCAGTTAATAGTATCCTAGCAAAACCGACAAAAATTTCAAATCCAACATCTCAATCCGTTTATGAATTACTGTCTGGACGGATAGAGACATACTTACTTACAGATATTCCTATAAAGTTGTGTCATATAACTTGTTAATAATTGATATAAATATCTCTCATATCTGCCTTTCACTTACAATGATGAAATGATGAAATATATTTTAAAAAACATTTAAATACACAGGTCATCTCGACCCACGTCTTTCAAGCCAAATGAAGGAAGTTGGGTTCTATTCAGAAAACGCTATCAAAAATCTCGTTGGAAAATTTTCGATATTAAACAAAATCAAAACTCTCACCAGAAAGGCAATTAAAAATTCATTGATTTATAAAATAAGCGTTTTCAAAATTATTTATATATGGGTATACAAGCATAGATAGTAGTTTTTGTGTAGTAATTGTAAAATGATTTTATTATAGAGTGAAAACGGAAGCAACTTGGAGATAATGAATCTGACGGACAAGGAAACTATATCATAAACACGCCGTCGTCACTTTATTTTATTTTTTCAGTTGATTCACTAACCTAAAATATTTATTATTACAGTGCGACAAATAGTGTTCATTTATTTTATTTATAGGCACTATATATATGACTGTTACTGTTATCAAAATGTACGAACAAAAGTTCTCAACTGATTTGAATTGAAAATTGGGTTTGAGCATTTCCTGCGTTTAACAACGTTATGCATTATATTATTTTAATATAAAGGAAAAAAATTGTCCAATTCGTAATCATTATTATAAAATATATTCCTACTATAAGTATAAATGCAATCACGTGTCCACTGCTTGAATTTAAACATCTTTACAAAACAATCTCTGAAATATGCATAATGTTGTTCACAATTAGTGAACGCTTTCTCTTTAACAATTCTACTAACAAAAAGTCCATTCTAACTAAACAATGTATGTCTAAACTATTTTTAAAATTCGTTATTCACATTACTAAATATACACAAGCTTTAATGCTGCCTCACTTTTAATAGAAGACTAGATGAGCATTTGCACAGTGGTTATTAATGTTAATGAAAGTACAGTAGTGCACAAAAGTCACCCCTTGGGGGGGGGGGGGCTGCTTAAAAAGAAGGTGAAATATATAAGTGTTAACTGACAAGGTACGCCAAATATTTCTCGTGAAGCAAATTAAGTGAATAGAAATTCGTGTTAATTTGAATTTCCAAATGAATGAAAAAAGTGGAATAAATAGGGTCACTGGAATTTATGTCACTTTTCAAGGGAAAAATTGAAAGTACTGAAATAAATTTTAAATATTTCAATTTATTTTCATTCATTTCACTCTGATGTAAATTTTTAAATTCATTTATTCTACCTATAAAATTTGTTATGTGTACCTTTTAATTCATTTAATCAATTTCATTTATTTTTAAGTCTTTTCATTTTTCAATGAATTTTTCCTGAAAAGTGTCAGACAATCTATTAAAATATTACCCACTTTTCCAGAATTTAATGGCATTTTATGCCATTGTTTAAATGCTTGCTAATATTGATACCTGAATCTGATAAATGATGACCAATATTACACTTACCTAAATACAATCCAATGTCGCTATACATATAGAATAAAATACCTACTAATTTGAAAGCACTAACTAAATACTAATTCTATTAGGAAACCAAACTTTAAATATTCCATCTTCCAGATGCTTTGTTGAAAAATACTCTACTTATACTAAAATGTGTATATTTGACTGATTTAGAAAATTAAGTCTTCAGTAAAAAACCTAACTTTATATTAACCAATAGAATTACATATATGTATCAAACTAAATTCAATCAAAACTATATATTATGGTACCTAATCTACCTTTACCAATATACTAACTAACCTAACGATAAATCGAAATCGTTAACGTTTTTATTTCGTCAAACTGAAATTTCAATGGAAACTAAAGTCTTTATTACTGTTATTAATATATAATAAGTATATTAAATATTACCTATACCTACTAATCTACTGATAAACCACATTGTCCTTTGTAACTATACTTTTGGTGATTGTAATAAAAATATTTTATTTCCACTTCTAAACATTTCATTCTCGTTGTGCATAATATGGCTACTTATCATCCTGAAAAACGCAACAATGAACATCATTTCTAGATATGGCAGGCAAAAAATTCCTTTGGAATGAACCGGAGAAAATAATGGTATTTATTCCACTTTTGGATTTTCAAGTGAAAACAGAAAGCAATGAGTTAAATAGGGAACGACACCTTCATGTATTTTAAATATGTACATGTGCTATGGTATACACAAAAAATTATTTTTCGTATAATATGTAATTAATCTAAATCTTTATTTATCTATAAATTAATTTAATTTAAAATGAAATCTATCCATGCATGGTCATCTTAAAGGAAAAAATAAATGCCTAAGTGAACCAATTGCCGATTCAGAGTATCATGTGTACGTGTCTTTAATGGTGTATTGGAAGTGAGACTATACTATCGTGGTCTCAAAAGGTAACAAGGGAAAAGTGAAAGTCGGTTGCCGCGTATTTTGCTTTTACGTCGAGCTTTCACCTGCTTTCTCCATTCTGTTCACTAGAAAGGAAATACTACTGAAGTGTGTGTTAGTGTGTTATCTTTTCAACATCACTGTACCTGGCGGCTACAAACGTCCATCGGTTGTTGTGTTCTGCATATTACATAAGATTATACTATTATACGATGGATAGTGTTATTCAACATAGGATAGAAGTTGGAATACAGGTGACAAATGTTGAATCTTTGTCCATTTTACGCGGTATTTTGAGGTGAATTCACTCTCAGACAGGTTAGTGCACTAAGAATTTTCAGTCAGAACTTACAAATGACAAAAGACAAGTTTCCTTTTTATTCTTTTAATAAATATCTGCCGTTGTGTTATCAATATTGTCAACCTGTTCAGACAACTAAATAAACACTGTCGTCGTTTCAGTTGGACAAAATCTACAATGTACAAGTTCAGGTAGGTATATAAAATTTTGCTAGCTAAACAGAACAAATTTCAGTGTTGTTATTAAACAGAAATGAGTATAATTAATAAAGTTAGAAGAAAAAGGGCCATGGTTATTTATTGTTCTAGCCACTAACCGTATTTAAGAATAATAGAAATTTTTTAAACAGTAATTTGATTATGTAATAGGAGCCCTTGTATGCTTATCAATAGGAATGTAAAGATTTCCGTGGACGGGAACATTTCCTCTGGGAAATCTACATTGGTTGCCGCTTTGGAGAAAAGTCTTCCACAGAATTTTAATCTTAACGTCAAGCCCATTCCAGAGCCTTTGGAAAAATGGACAAATGCTGGTGGTCACAATTTGCTTGGTTTGTTTTATGAAGACACTGTGAAAAACGGCTTCCTGTTCCAACACTATGTTCAACTGACTCGACTGATGGACACTATCAAAGAAAATGTGGATGAAAATGAGGATCGTGACTTCACGAAAGGACCAACAGGAAATATTTCCATTATGGAACGTTCCTTGCAAAATAATAGATACTGCTTCGTGGAACTTGCCAAGCGCCAAGGAAGTTTAGAGCCAGTTCAATACGCAGTTTTAGTGGAGTGGTACAATTGGCTTGAAAAACATTTTGATTTGTCATTGGACATTATAATATACCTCAAGACTTGTCCTGAAGTCGTCTATGAAAGAATGAAAATGAGAAACCGAGCTGAGGAAGCAGAAATACCTTTAAATTACCTACAGGCGGTTCATGAGACCTATGAAGATTGGCTTATTAAGCGAAAATATGTGGGCAAGGACTCCAAGAAACAGAACATCATTATTGTCGACGCAAATAAAGCCAAAGAAGAAGTTGCTGCCGATTGTGTGTCTTTAGTTACAGAATATCTCAGGCATTTTACTGTGTGTAACTAATCTTTCTGTCCAATGCGGAGTATATATATTTATTCAATATATATTCACATGCAAAACAACTATAGAATCTCTTTACTTGCATTTACTTGATTATGGGTATCCAGAAATCACTAAAACAATTTGTTAGATATATCTAAAGATCTTTGTAAATAATAGGAAATAAGTAAGTACACAAAATACAATAATATGTTAGAAGGTATTGATTTTGTAATGAATTACATGAAGCTACCACACAGTGCCTTTTAGAACTGATAATATGACCGAATAAAACGTAAGCCATTACCAAAGGAAATATTGTAATTTATGTTAATAAATATTAAACATTTTAATACATACATACCACATCCTATTATTCTGTGTCAAATAAATCTTATTTTAGTTTTAACAAGATCATGGTGCATAAAACTGCGTCTACAGGGTACAAGAAAACATTCGCAATAAACTTATTCAATGATAAAGCCTGCTACTTATTTTTTGAAGGTTTTAAATCACTGCTCAAAATTATATTTAAGTTTCTTTTTGAAGTTATTAGTTATCGTGCTAAATATGATTCAATTCATGAGAGAATTTTCGACATAGTAATAATATCTATAGGTATAATCTTACTCTGCTCTGCCAGTTCTGTCTCTATTCATCTGGGTTAATCTGTTACAGAGCGGGAAAAATATATTTTGTACAATATTTACAATATCACATCATCGTCTGCTGCGGCTCCGTGTGCTGTGCACTTTAAAACTGCCGTTTCGGTGGTTTCGAATAAATAAAAATAAAACCCTGGACATAAAATTTTTGTATCCAAAAACTTATTAGCATAAGTTGTGGTGCAATATGAGAAATTAATTGTAATTTTAAAAATTCTGTCGTCAAAAAGGTACTACAGCACAGAATAAGAGTTGTGTTGTGTACGACTACGAAATAACGTTTTTTGTTTTATCCAAAGCACAACAAACACTAAATATTACCCAAAGGCCCTTGTCTAGAATAAGATTCTGTTAAAGGTCAAATTGTTAAAAAATTCTGTATTATTGTACAATCAAGGGGTCAATTCAGAGGCAAACTTAAACTAAATTTTTCACAAGAAAAACAGCTGACAGCTAACTAACAGGGATGCAAATTAATAATACATAGATGATTTACTCTGTCACTGTCCCTCTTTTTGCTGTTAAAGTAAGGGATATGTAGAACAGGAGGAATGGCAAAGAGAGGGACAGAGTAAATCATCTATAAGAATAAAAATGTCCCATTTCGTGGAGTACACGCACATTTTCTTTGTTTCATATATTCAATATTATTAAAATACTTTGTCACTTTGTCTCAGCATTGGCAATATATAATCAATTGTTTTTGATCTTCCATTAGGAGGTACCGAGATGTTAGCCCTAATGTTCCTTGCCGAGCTGTTCGGTGTTGCTTTTTGCTTGGGCACCATTGTGATAATAGTATTGTACATTATGGTAATGTGGCGTACAAGTAATGGTCGACGGACAGCTCCCTGTGGAACACTTATTGTGTTAGGTTCAGGTAAGTGGAACATTTAGCAACCCTTACTGGTTTGTTAATAATTTTAACCTCATTTTAATTAAAGAGGAATCTAAACATATTGCATTTATTTTAATTTATTAGGTGGTCACACAAGAGAGATGCTCGGGATTGCCAAGTCGATGAGCCCTGCAATATATTCACCAAGAATGTATGTTGTCGCTGGCAGTGACGAATTTAGTAGCTCCAAGGCTCATAATTTGGAGTTCGACCGGTCTGCTAATGATTACGAGGTCGTTAAAGTCTACCGAACTCGAGAAGTGGGACAGTCGTGGATAACTACCGTATTTACAACCTTGATATCTCTTCTGCAATCAGTAAAAGTTGTGATACTGTTTAGACCCCAACTGGTAAATATACATTGATCATTAAAACTAATATTTTATACAGAATATTATTGTTAATAAATGTTCGTAGTATATTTACTGAAATTAATTGATGCAGATAATATGCAACGGCCCAGGGTTATGCGTTCCTATTTGTTTATCAGCCTACATCTTCAAGGTACAGTATAGAAAACTTCATATTTCTGGTTGATTCATATTTCGGTCTACCTTTTATTGATATGTATTCAATATTCTAATTTGTACTTATTCTAATTTCATTTAATAGATAATCAACTTGTTGGACGTGAAGATTGTTTACGTGGAAAGTATCTGTCGAGTAAAAAGTCTGTCACTAAGCGGAAAAATTATGAGATTTTTAGCGGACAAATTCACGGTACAATGGGACGCTATTGGGGATGTGTATGGTAAAAAATTCTATAATATTGGTCGTGTTTCCTAATTGTTTTACTGTTTGAAATTATGTAACAATTGTAGTGTTGCAAACTCGAAATAAATATTTTTATTATGTTCTACATGTAATAGGTAAATGCAAAAAACATTTATTATCAATTCACATTTATGTAACAAACATCTGACGATCAGTTAACAAAGGACATCTAAAATATGGGTGTTGCAGGCCAAGAATAGCATCTCTGACAAATGATGTTATTATGACGTACAACACTGGTGACAACATTTACGCTACTTATTATAACAGGATATCCAAAATATGGATGTTGGTGACCAACAATATCATCAGACAAATGATCTTATTGTGACTTACAACAAAGATGACAACATTTACGCTCCTCGGTATAATAGGATATCTAAAATAAGGATGTTGGTGACCTACAATTACAATAACATCAAACAAATGTTATTATGACTTGCAAAACAATGATGACGACATTTACCCTCTTTATAACATAACTCAGTTATAACTTATAAAACAGAATGTTGTGAGCTACAACAATAATGACAAACTCCTCCTGACTTGTTTACAACATCTAACATGTGGTGCTACTCCTTCCGATTCGCAATAATGATACAACTGGTGCTAAATAACCTAATTTACCCCTACTTGAAAAATGTTGTAATGATTTTAATATTAAATACAAGTACTATTTCATGGCTTATGGTATGGGAAACTATGATGAGTCAATCTAATTATCTCTGGAGGCTTAGGTATCTCTGAATAGTCATTGAAATACTCTTTTACTGGAGGTGGTCTTCTTATTTTTCTACCGTGTTTCCCTGTCTTCCGCTGCCACAACCCCGACCTAGGTCTATAGCCCAACTGTCGTAACCGATTGGCACTACCAATAGGTATACTATCATGGATGGCATTTGAAACTCTCCCTGTACAGCAAAAGATACATCAAGTTCAAAGATCATTTTAATAGGAAATTATTATAAATGTAATTTGAAAAAATATGCGGATAAAACAATTTCTTACCAACAACAGCCATACATCGCTGATGAAGTGAAATTTCCCTTTTCGATGGAATCGTAATTATTACACGCTCTCCAATTTTCCTAAGAACAGTGCATGACGTCCCTGCACCTCTAGCAAAAAATCCCCCGCTGTCTGGATAAGTCTCCACGCAACAAACGGTCAGTCCAATAGGCAATGATCCAAGTGGGTATGAATCTCCTTCATTGGCCCGAACTGAAAAAATTACCATTTTACAACTACATTTTTTTTTCCAAATATACACACATAGTTATGAACAATTGTTGAAAACTGTAGTGACATAAAATGACATAAAAATACTAACCAGCAATTCTCGTGATTTCATGCGATGTAGTAATTAAGTCTCCTGTTTTCATATTTTCCGTAGCGATAATATAACGTAGAGAATCCCCTGCTCCTACTAAAGCCACATGAGCGGATCGGTTGGGTTCAGGCTTTACTTCCAGCACCTAAATATAATAAAATTATATGCATCCGTGCATCCATAACAATTAACGTTGGAAAATTGATATTATGGCAACGAGGAGTCATAACTATAGCCTATTTCGTTGGTTCGCTCCAAAAAAGCATGTCGAATTTCAATCCCGCTTGAAATTCTATCTTTTTGCGGGTAGTGTCTTAAAGCATAAATGCCATAGGCCAAGATTATGAAAAGCCCCACGGACCCCGGGATCTTTTCTTCGGAAGTTGTCAGAAAAACTTTCCAATGCTTAGATAAGGATTTGTAATTTTAACTGAATTATGCTCTTTTGCCTCTGTACATGATTTTATATAACATTATATAACATTTAGACAAAAATTCACCAACATTACCTTTTCCACGAGCGTAGATTGCCCCTCGGGTACCCTTCTCTTATAGTCAACCCAGAGATATGGATGTTTTAGTCCCCCGCCTAATGTTCCCACGACTATACGACCTGAAAAATGTCAATTATTAAAATATTAGTATTTAATATCTTGAAAATAATGATAAGTATAACGTACGGATGAAAAATGTATGAAACAAAAAAGGAAACCTGTTTTTGGATCGCGACCGGCTAAATTCGTTGTTGGAATAGGCTTTATGGTATATTTGTCTGGATAATGTGGTCTTCGTCGGTAGTACCCTGATCCAGGTTTGGGGACGAATATGTCACGAAATCTGAACCGGACGGACATTCCACAGGCTAATTGTAGATCATTTTGTAGGATGTTGCTCGGGTAACTGGCATGGGTCAGATCGCCAAATAAACTCCCATTCAATGACATTAGTTGAGATCCGATTCTCCGAAACATCTGCATTTTAGAACCTGTTAAGAATAGACGTTGATAATATTCACTCACACAATTTAATAATTGATCGTAACTGATAAATGACTAATTACTCAAACCCCAATTGGTAACAACTAAAAATTCAAAAGTTAAAAGCTGAACTATGCAATATACTCAAACAACGCAATAAAAATTTTCAAAATTAAGAAGTTGAAAACAGAATTTAGTAAGTCAGCTGTTTAATATTTATATATTTAATTATTGAAATTTTATATTTTTCCTGAAATATCAATTTAACTAAATCAAATTACCTGAGGAAGAAATAATGGACAAGGGCAGCATGGTTGGTAATTTATTGTTCAACCTTGTCCTAAGAAGCTGTTTACCACTGAAAATTATAGAAATAATTACTCAAAAATTAATTATGATCATTTTCTTTAAAAACGATCATAATGACAATTATTCGCCAAAAAATTGAGAAAATAATTACATTTCTCCTTTTCCAGGCGGCTACTAACACCTCAATCACTTGGAGAATTTTAAAACTACCACCAAAGATTGAAGAAGACATGGTACAGTTGATGGGATAAATATATAAATATGATGGGCATGGACAATATAATCATTTATTATTTATAAATGCCGTACGATTTATGGAGAAATGTGATAATATATTACTCGGATAATTTCATTATTACCATTTGAATGATAATGTACCATTTGAGTGCTATATCATTCTCTCCCTTGCCTTCTATGCTTTTTTAATGAGATGATAGCCTTAAATTATATTTGGGCAGGGTGAGGGTAATAGTATTATACTACAGGATAAATTTTGATAGTCATATGGCTATTAGTTTGTGATGACGTAAAATTGTAGAATAATCTTTTTAGCTATGTAACTGGGACAAATACAACAACTTAGAATATACGCAGAGGTAAGATTTTGCTGGATACATGTAGAGTAGCATTATAAATTGAAATAATTTTTTTTAACGAACATCATTTTAAATGATTTCTTGAAAGTTGGTCTGCATTTATCTCACAATTTGGGTAAAAAAAAATTTTTTTTTAATTTGTGTCAATTTTTCCCAATTTTTTCCATTATTCCCGGATAGAGCAGAACACTGGTTTATTTCACAACTAGGTCTTTAGGCAGACAGGATGGGGATGGGAGAAGGGAGAGAGTGTATATCGTGACCTGCTAAAGTGAGACATGAAATAAATTATAAAATCTCATTCCTGTACCCCAAAAATTTTAAATTATGTCCAAGAATATGCAGAATAGAATTTCCCTTGAGGGAATAAAATTTAACAATTGGGAGCCGACAAGAAAGTGGCAATAAATTATTTCTATTCCTGCACAGAAAAATATGCTCCATAAACCATACACAGATACAAATACATAGCAATCTTCTATAGCTTCATTTTTTCCAGAAATAATAAAATTGATGATCGTTTTTTTGCTGCATATTGCTACTAGATAAGTGAGGAGTTAAGGTGCCTAAAAACGAACAAAAAATCCACTTGAACTGGTCGTGAATCGTGAGAACTCTTTGAGAAGGACATTAAAAACTCTAAAGGAAACAACCTTGAGCTGCATTAGTTGTGATTGTGAAAGCTGTCATTTAATTCAGGAAGGGAAATTGGAATTAGATCTATCTCAGTTAAAAGATGGCTAATTCCTTGTTTATCAAGCATCAAGTCAAGTGGTATGATTCTGTAATAGTAAATATTAAGGCGAATAAGGTGAACAATCACAGGGACATATTTAGGACTAACTCAACTATAACAGTGCTCCTAATTTAAGTTGATGTAATTCTGTGATTTTATGGTTATAATAATGTGATTTTTTGGGAAGATTAATTTTTTAATATAAAAACTGATTGTGTCACAAAAGCTGCTGTCTGTGTATTTTCTGTACTCCCTGTCAATGTGCTAAACGTCGCTTTGTAAAGTGTTGGGATTCTTGTGACGGGGTATGTCACTACTTCGGGAATAACAACCCAGACAAACTCACAGCTATTTGTATCACCGACTACTGTACAGAGTGCTACTATACGAAATCGCCTCCTCCTACAGATATAGCAATTGTAGCCATAATGACTTGTAAAGCCATGACAGACAAGCACAATTTTTTTGCAAAGACCGTAGAACATCTAGCAAGATGTTTAGCGGCAATGAACCCAACTCCTTGGGAAAAAGTAAATACTGATATGAAAATGGTTTTCCATGTAATGTACTATGGAATTTATTTTTGGCTTGAGTAATATTCAATATTAATTATAATTTCCCCATAGGTTCAGAGACTTTTTGACCTTTGTCCTGTTCAGAGCCCTAATGGAGTATTTAGGCTTGATGAAAGAACAAATGACGCTATCATTGCTTTGGGCATTTATTTTATTGAATCAGGATTACAGCACAAAGATAAAATATTGGCATACTTAATTCAGCTCTTCAAGGGCCTGCCACGGTCGCAGTGGTCACAGCAAGGGGGACACTATGAAAGTAAGTGAACGCGAACTGTTATTGTTGTCTTAATCCCAAAATAATAACATCATAGGACAAGATAAAATATACAATACAAGTAAAGGATTTGAAGGTTGGGCGGAATTTAGCTTCATTGTTCTTGACATTTTTGAGAAATTCTATGCATAGGTGTAGCTGACGTGCCTTTAATTAATTGCTAAGTACACAATATTCTAAATTAGAAAGACGAAGACGACCAATATTCTCTTTTCATACAAAAAGATGCGAAAGATGTATTTTTTCATGGACAATGCACACCTGCACAATTTTGATGAAATGAGGGGTTTGGGCAATTTTGCTGGGTAACCCACCCCGCCCAATCTCCTATCAATTCCACGAATGTATTTTATTTCTTTCTGTTTGCATATAGTATAGTGATGGTATTTTGGGACTTGAGTACAATACACAATATTATATATTATTATGTTGCTAACTAAAGCTACCAGCTTTCACTTCTTGCTCTAATACAAAGTCATATATATGGTATTAATTGCATCCTGTAATTTAACTTTTCAGAAATTCCTACAGCGGAAAAGCTGTCTTTTATTTTGACTACATTGTTAAGCGATGTTGCTGTATTGTCTGAAGCGTCAGATAGAAAAGAAATTGTTGCCCTGCAGCTGGAAGTTTTGCAAAGGCTGGCCGAATCCATAACGGAGGCTTTAAAGTACCACGACAATGATCAGTATCGTAAAGGTAGAGAGTGAATTCATGGCTTTTCATCATTCCGCTTTTGTATATATTTTTAATCGCTCATCAATGTTTTAGCTTCAGCAAAATATGAGGAAAGTTTGACAAAGTATCAGGAAAGTTTGGCAAAGTATCAGGAATATTTGACAAAGTATCAGGAAAATTTGGCAAAATTTGAGGAATTTCAGGCAACTCAGGCAACTCAGGCAGCTCAGGAAAAGGAAAGAAGAAAACCTGTTCGAAAGTACATAGACGTTTTTGATCCGATACCAGTTAGAAAAAAATCTCCTCTAAAGCTACCACTGCTACCACCACCATCACCATCTTTACCACCACCACCACCAACTCCGCCTCCACCTCCTCCCTCTTTTGATCTAACCAAAAACAGTTCAGTAATATCTTGTATACACGACAATATCTGATACTGATACCTACTCTAACCTTTCTTTATATATAGGTGTTTTGCAATTCCTACTACAATTTAGCCTTGTGCCGATTTCCATGATTTATGTCTGTCTAATGAAAATCCATATTTTTGTATGAAATTCTAATTTTGATTATAATATTTAGAATTGGTCGTTGACGTGACTTTGCCCGTGTTACTTGGAGTCGGCAGAGCCTTTGGAAGATTTGTCGAACCAGATGCAGGGAGCAACCCACTTTTTTCCATGATTTTTCCTAAACCTTCTCTTCCACTTCTTGAAAAAGAAATGAAGCGCAATAAGCAACTAAAATCTATTCCAAATTTTCGATCCGTCATCCCAAGATCCTTGTCTTCTTCCTTTGGTATTCCAATAGCTCCTGATACTTCGCAAGATCCCGCAAGGTATATTATATTTCGCCTTTGTATTTTATTAAATTAACGGTTCTGTCAGGTTTTAAAGTTTAATAAACTAAATGTGATATTGATAATCTTTGTTAACAGATACGCCATGTCATCTTTACCCAAAAATTCAGTCAACTACGCAACTGTATTTTTCTGTAAAGTTGGCTCTTCCTATGCATCACTCAAAGGAGAAAAACAATTAGTAAAATTCAGCGTCGCTCAACTCCAAGTAAGTTTGCATTTAAATTATTTTCCATTCTACAATTATCAACTAATTTTCTCTTTTCCCTTCCAGGTCATTCTTTCTATAGCCAAAAGTATTTTAGATCCCGACGTATTGTCTGTGTTGGACTCATGGACTTCAGACGTCAGGTCTCTACAAGGGGAGAAACTTGCAAAGTACAAGTAAGTTTAACCTTTTCTTATTTTGTCGCCCAAAATGGTTCTGCGCTTCCCAATTACAGCGTTAAGTACTAAGTAGCTAAATACGATCTTATTAATTCTTCTAGATCGGTCAGTGAAATATTGAACTTAGTTATGGTCTCACTGTTGAAAGAATGCCTACACAGAAATCAAGAACTTCCACTCCCGTTCACTAAAGAAGTCCAAGAATTTGTCAAGGGGCTTTTCCTCTCTGGACAGACAGAATTATTACGCTACACGAAAAAGTCTCAAGAAGTAAGGTTTACATTTTATGACACCTTAAAGAATTATATGAAATGCAACCACTAAAGTTATTATTTTATGTAGGAAATAACTGAAACTGACCCACATGAGAGCGAACAAAAAAGATGTGGAAAATTTAGAATGAATGTACAAACAAACGCCAATTGTGTGGAATTGTTAGTTTGGGCCATCGGGGATGAAACAGGTACATATAATAGATAATTTACAGAAACAATAGTAACGAACTATATCCAAGTAAAATATACATTTCTGTAAAATGATGGTATGTATGAGATTGTGTTTATAAAATTGTTTACAAAAGTGAGATCTTTTCAGCAGGTGTAAAATTATATGCGAAGTATTTATGTAAAGACGCTGTAGTTGAAATTAAATATCTAGAAAAATGATTATTTGGTCAATCTACTAGATTTGAAAAGAAATTTGCCTAAAACGATTGTGATATATACAAATTTAAAGATATAGATGTAATATAGATTTATATTGATCTATGTAGACTAGTTTATATTTTTTATTATTTCCTATTTTTTAGTTTCAAGTCAGTACTCTTTTATAGATGAAGTTTTGATTGGCCTGACGAATCAATTTATTGACCCACAAGACATCATGAGTTGTGCAAGTATTACTAAAGTTTACAAATCCTGTTTGACTCACTAAAAAAGTTTGCGCTATTATATTGAGCATATTGACTCTTAGCGATTAGTCCCAGTTTTTGTAGTGTAACAACAGAAATGCTGAAGACTACTTAATTACCTTTCCTTTTACTGTCATAGTGTGTTGTACTTGTACATCAATAATAATTCAATTGAGGGTTAACAGTGCTACAGCTCTACTTAAAGCTGATTTACTAAATGTTATCACGAGCAAACCAATCTGCATGAATTAAATCCCTTGTTTCAATGGTTGTATTCGTTTGTGCCAAGCTTTACGTAGCTGTGTGTAATTAAGATTTGGGTATTAATTATTTTATGACTTTGGATTTCTAGGGGCGGACAGCTTATGTAGCAGACTAAATGAGAAAATAAATGATCCACACGCGAACAAACTGGCCCTTGCTCACATGCCACTTTTGGTAGTTTGTTTGCAGGGATTAGGCGACTTGGCCTTAAAATTCCCAACAATTGCATCTTCTAGTATTCAGTATTTAAAGGAGTTCCTTGTTAACCCTTCTCCCATTTTATCTCGCCTGTACAACCGAGAGTCAAGTAAATATGGTTAATTGCAGATTAACGAACTACATTACTTTTGATATATCTTGAATGAAATGGCACATTTAATAATAATTTATTATTTACTATAGGAAAAGGAAAAGACGACCTGAACAAATCTAATGACTCAAGGGCTACTACAGAAGCGTTCCAAAGACTACGGGATGTAGCAATTGAAAATCTTTGCCACGCCTTGAAATCCGGTCTAACGATAGATCAAAACTGTGTGCAAGCATTTTTGGCTTCTGTATCCAATAGAGTATTTACAGCTGAAAAGGAGTGCAAGTAAATAATTTTATTTTCATGGCATGCTGATTAGTTGCTTGTTTGGTAATGGTAGAGGCTGCAAAGGTAGAAACCTAACTTATTCGTATACGGTAACAAAACCTAAAGCTATTATTTCAGCAGGAGAGACGGAAATGGAAATTTAGATGAGGACGGATGCTCCGAATCGTTATTGGTGCTAACTAATACAATTGTGATGCTTGGGCATGTTGCCATTGCGTTAAAAGAAACATTGAAGACTACAGAATCTGTATTACATTTCTTACAACAAAGAGTTGGGAAAATGCCTCCAGTATTGGATATTCTAATTGTGGATCAATTAGCTTGTATTGTCATAGCAAAATGCGAGGTAATATTTTAAGCCTAATTTTTAATTCCTTCTATATTATTGTATTAACTAAATATTTTTTAATTCTTTCAGTCGCACGTTTATGAAGAAGTAATGAAAATGTTTACGATGTTCACTGTTGAAGCAAGTTCCTCCGCCTATTCCCAAACTTTTGACGAAAGGAAGTATCGTCACGTCAACGGTGCTGTCATGAATGCTTTAGCAAATATTGCTTTAAACTTGGAGGGCGAAACATTAATGAACGATTTGTTAGTTCGATTACTGGAGCTTTTTGTCCAGCTAGGCCTTGAAGGAAAACGAGCAGCCGAAAAATCTCCAGCTACAATTAAGGTAAATAGTTAGCACCGTACATATATTTTAGGATAAGTATTTTTAGTATTAATATTAGCATTCTAACAACATTGTCAATGTAAACTGTTTCAGGCCTCTGCATCAGCGGGTAATTTAGGGACGTTGATTCCCGTAATTGCCTTATTACTCAGAAGGATCCCAACAATTACGGACGTAAAGCCTCGCCTTCACAAACTGTTTCGGGACTTTTGGCTCTACTGTATTATAATGGGTTTCACATCGGCCGATAATACCAATCTTGGATTGTGGCCTCCAGAATGGTATGACGGTGTGAAAGAAATTGCATCTAAAAGTCCCTTGCTAATCTGTAAAACAAGTCTTCGCTCTGAGCTCAGAGAATTACAGTACACTTCTGCCCTTCGTTCTGATGCAGTCTCCTCTGTAAGAAAAGAAATAAATATTTTGGTTTAATTCTCTTCGTAAAATTGTAGGCGATATTAAAATTTAATTCTTTTATGCTTATAGTTGGAGCTTCAAGAGTTCAAAAATAAAATAACATCCGTGCTGGACAATACAACCGATGTGGTATCAATAATCAACAAACTACCTTTTCCCCAGTGTGCCTACGTTCTTTCAGTTTACTGGCTAGAAATTCTTAGGGTTCAAACAACGACTGAGCCCAGCTTTAAAGATATTTTTGAATATCTTTGTGAATCTTCCATTCAAAAAGATAAACTCGGTCTATGGCAATGTATTTCGTGGTAAGTTTTACAAAGTTTAATTAAATATTTTGTGTAGCTTAGCTACCCTATATTTTAAATGAATTAGGATATTTTATTTCAATGTGTTATATTTTTTATGCAATAGTGTTGGTGAAAAGGTGTTTGAAAAGTTTCTTGAAGTAATGCAAAGTAAAGAGAAAGTTCCTCAAAGAGAGAAAGAATTGGAACTTCATGCTCAATTTCTCCTGGTTAGATTTAATCACATTCACCGTCAAATCCGTCGAGTTGCGGACAAGTTTTTATCTGGATTAGTTGAAAAGTAAGATATATAAGTCACATCATGCCATATAATTTATCACTAGGAAATTGTATGTTTAAAGTGTATAATTAATTTTCTGTAGATTTCCTCACCTATTGTGGAGTAGAACTGTATTGCATACAATGTTAGATATTCTGGAAGTTTTATCAATCAGTTTGACCACAAATCCTTACGTTGACAACTCGCCACTAGATATTCCAAATACGCCGTACTCACTTCAATTTATGGACACCATGGATGCTCGAGAAGTAAATATAAAATACTAATGTAAATGTTGTGCTATTATTGGAGTATTTTTGTTCTAACAATTTTAATGTAACTTCAGACAATTGTTCGAGATTATGCTGAGCGATGTTCCGGTTTTCTACAAGAAGCTATGAAATGGGCCCCACAAACAACACGTTCTCACCTACAGGAATACTTGAACTCTCACAGTATTGGAACGCATCATCACCATTCCGGATTAGCGCAAGCTACAGAAAGTTTAATGAAGTTTGCTGGCTTAAATGTTATGTCGGAACAACTTCCGGTAAAATATCAATCCAATTGTAATTTTTAATTATTAATGTTAGGCTAGGCAAAGCGAAGTCTCGCAATTGCAACAATGGCTTTTACTATATGGAATTACAGGATGGAACATTAGAAAAACGTCCCGAGTGTACAAAAACTTCTCTTCCCAAGTTTGTCTCTTCGCTATCACTTAGAAGCCATTATCTAGGTCAAGTTAAAGGGATGATGAGAGCTGTGCCTATTGAGGAAGTTGCGGAAAGGTTACTGATGCAATTACAAGTCTCTTCAGAAGACGATTTTCCAGATACGGAATATCAAGAAATTATGTGGACATCAGCTGCGTTGATAATTCATTGCCTGGGTAAGAATCTATGTAATCTTTATATTATCTAAAATTACTTTTTGTACGTCTGGAATCTTTAAAATTTATATTTCCTGATTTTGCTAGAATTGAATAAAAAGCTACTGCACTCGGTTTGTTGGGCGCCCATCGTTAGATTTGAAGAGGATGTCGTTATTACAGCATGTGAATGTTGGCAGTGGATTTTATCAGCGAGAAGGGATTTAACTCTTCCATTTATGCAAGAAATGGCTGGGGCCTGGCAGGTAATTAAGTCCCTTTATTTCTTTTATCTTTACTGAACAATTTATCTTGTCGCAGCTCATAACATGTATTATTTTGTATCAGTGCTCTGTGGACAAGAGGCTGGGAATATTTGCTGTCTCAGAGCCTCCATGTAGCCCATTTGCAGCAATGGAAGGGGTTGATCTGAAACCAGAGCCTTTGAAAGTAGCTCCTCATGACGCCTGGATCACTTTTATTTGTGAACTAGTTGAAAACAGCAAGTCTTGTAATGATGATGTAATTGAGATGTTCATTTACATGATCCACCGAACTTTACCCCTTGCAATAGGAGAAGGTTACATGTCAAGACAAATTGAGTCCATCGGCCCACGGTTCCGACTTCTCGGTTGTGCTTTGACGTTGGCCCAAAACGATTCCAACAGGAATTCAATTCTGACGAAGGCTGTGATTCGAGAACGTGTTTACTTTTCCTGTTTCGACTACTTCTGCCAAGGTTGTAATACTCCAACTCAAGATAATGCCGCGCTGCGGAAAGATCTTCATTCAATACTGAAATTTTGGCAGATTCTTCATAACGACAAGAGATATGTTCGCCCCTATACTTCATATATATCTTTTACTGGGCGAGGCAACACTGGCACTATAAACTTCGTAAGAGAGTTGACCAAATACATTTAGTAATCCATTTCACACTTTAAATTTTCGTATAAATAATCAAATAATATGCTATAGGAAAAGGAAAATTTTGCTACTGCTGCAGATATCAGATTTGGTGATGGATGGATGAATACAATGTACAGACAGGAGCGGTCCAACGCAACACCAAACTCCGTTCTGAGCCTTCAAATTACAAAAATGAAAAAGGAGAAAACCGCTACTGACACCGTTAAGATGATAATTCGTCAACGGAACCTTCTTTTGGAACTTCTGTCTCAAGAGGTACATATTTTAAGTTTTAAGATGAACAAAAATTTAAGCTATTTAGCATACTCATGTTACCTTCATGTAATTTTAACATTCTATCAGATTGACATGTTGATGGCATGGCACAATCCTCTGGCAATGCCTGAATTGGCTTTGACTGGAGAGACTACGATATTAGCTTGGAGGAACATCAAGTGCACTGACAAACTACTAAGGGAATCTGTTCACTTGGCGTGGGAGCTTTGTCCAAAGTTGTGCGTATATCTTCCTTGTCGACTGAGAACAATTGAAAGAAATGTCGTTGGTGATCAAGTTTCAATATTCGTCAGAATGTATCCTTCATACGTTATGGATATCCCTGAAGCTCTCAATTATTTGGCCACTCCTGATGTTGTTGTAAACGATTCACCCGAAGTTTGTGAAATATATGTATTTGGGGAGATTAATGCTATAGTTGGTTATTCGTATGTAATTTAATTGTTGTGTTATCATTATTGTATTATTGATTTGCGTTTACAGCTTTCAACAATTTTAACCTGGGCGAAATGTACTCCTATAAAAGCTCTGTCCTTCTTCAGTCGTCAAATACCTCCACACCCACTAACTGCTCAATATGCTGTAAAAAGCCTGTCATCGTACCCTGCTGAAGCTGTGCTATTTTACATACCCCAACTTGTTCAGGCACTGCGCCATGACACCGTATGTGTAAAACACTAATAGTCTTGGACAAACAATATCCTTCCCTTTTTCATGCGTAATATAAGTAGTAAGTACTAATTGAAAATTGTGTGTAGATGGGATACGCTGCCGAATTTTTGAAAAATATCGCCAAGAAATCCCAACTGGTAGCTCATCAACTAATTTGGAATTTACAAACTAATGTATTTAGTGACGAGGAAGGAAACACGAAAGACGGTAGTAAGCTTTTTCAGTTTTATTGGACCCGCACGGTAGTGTATTGCATATATGTATTATTTTACGTTATTCAGAAGTTTAATCCTAGAGGCTGGTTTTGGTGTTGTAGAGATAGCAGAAACCTTGGAAGCGCTGGTATCTTCGATTCTCTCCTCTTTATCTGGAAATGCTTTGATATTTTATGAAAAGGAATTTTCCTTCTTCGAAAAAGTAACGGGGATATCAGGTCAAATAAGAAAATTTCCAAAGGGAGCTGAAAGGAAGAAAGCCTGTTTGGAAGAATTGGCTAAAATAGAAGTGAAACACGGTTGCTACTTGCCATCTAATCCCGAAGCTCTTGTTTTAGATATTGATGCCAAAAGTGGAACTCCTATGCAAAGGTAAGGATATATTTAAATGCATGATACATTCTAAACTTTAGTTTAAGCAAATCGTAGCTGAATCTTCTCTTAACTCTAGTGCTGCCAAGGCTCCTTTCCTGGCTCGGTTTAAAGTGAAACGTTGCGGAATCACTAACGTAGAGAAAGTGGGACTGAACGAAATGAATGAAAAGGATCTGTCAGAAAGTTCTTCTCGTACATCAATGGCTGTTACTGAAGTTTGGCAAGCTGCTATTTTTAAAGTAGGAGATGATGTTCGTCAAGATATGCTGGCCCTTCAAGTTATCGCACTGTTCAAGAACATTTTCGAACAATTGAATATTGATTTGTACCTGTTTCCATATCGTGTTGTTGCGACTGCTCCGGGGGTTAGTTAATGAACACTAGATATATACTACGTAAATATAAATTACGTTTGCACTGTATTAGTACTAAATGAAAAACTGTTATGAAATAGAATGGAGTGATAGAATGTGTTCCTAATGCGAAATCCCGAGATCAGTTGGGTCGGCAAACAGACGTCACACTGTACGATTACTTCAAGAAGCAATACGGGGACGAAGACACTCAAGCGTTTCAGATTGCGAGGAGAAATTTCATCAAATCTATGGCCGCGTACAGTGTGATTGGATTTTTACTTCAAATTAAAGATCGGCACAATGGAAACATTATGTTAGACAATGAGGGCCATATAATTCACATTGGTAAGTGCACTTAACTTTTTATATTTGCCTTGTTTCCTATCTGCAATATATCTACTTACAACACAAAATGATAAATGTTTTCGCTTCGTTAGATTTTGGTTTCATGTTCGAAAGTTCTCCTGGAGGGAACTTAGGATTCGAACCAGATATCAAATTAACCGAGGAAATGGTGATGATCATGGGTGGAAACTTTGAAGCTCCTGGTTTCCGTTGGTTCCAGAAGCTATGTGTCGAAGCTTATCTCGCTGTTAGGTACTGCTTGTAAAAATTCAGTTATTTTTGAATGAGTAATTTACTAAAGTTTGTAGCTATAACAAATGTTCGTTTCAATTTTAGGCCCTACAGTGAGTCCTTCATTTCTTTGGTTTCCTTGATGCTGGACACAGGATTGCCATGTTTCAGAGGACAAACGATCCGTTTGCTTCGTCAAAGGTTTAGTCCTGACACGAGTGACAGACATGCTGCTTCTTACATGGTCAACGTCATAAACAACTCGTACCTTTCGATTCGAACGAAAACATATGACATGATTCAGTTCTACCAAAACCAAATTCCTTATTAAGTAGCAGTACAACAATTGCTTCTTCTTTTTTTATATCTTTAACATTTTGAATTCTCCATATGACTAAATTTTTTCGTATTCGTTACTCGCTATTAGGTTAATGTAGACATATCTACGAACCGCGGTACGCAAACTATTAGTTTTGAAATATATTTACTAGCAGACTTTATATAATATGCAAAATGATGTAATATCGATGAGATTTTTCACACTTATTCTAGTTTTGAACACATTCCTTAATGGTTGACATATAGTGCCTTAGTCGTAAGTGTGGCATTATATATGATACCATTCTTTCCTAGTTTTTCTCGATAAAGTGAAAATTCTCAAGAATTATGGTTAAATGCGTTAGCGTAATTGTGCATAATATCTATTGGCGCTGCGGTGCGGTTCTTAAATATGTCTTCAATACCGACTTGCCTACTATTCCATTATCTATGTAGCATAATTTATTTCCGAGAGATATTATATATAGTTTATTCGTACATAGTTGTAATAACGGTGGAAGTTTTAGGTTTAGATATTAATTTAACAAGAATAATTACGTAATTATCCTTGATTATTATTATATAAATTATAATGAAATAAATTTTCGTAGGACGCCAAAGTAGTATGTAAAATATGGCGTATTAATATGTAAACCTGTAATACATGAAAAAATACATTTAGATGAGAATATAAATAATAAATTATCAATAATCGCAATAATACTGTTGTTTACACTTTATTATTTTTGTATCAATTAATTAAGTAGGAAAACATCACAACAAAACTTAACATATTAATAGCACAAAGCTTGCTTATTACAATTTATTTAATAGAACAAATATCAGGGAAGTGTTCATAGCTCCGTAACATTGCACTTCCAAAAACGGTGCTGTGATAAATTGTTATGGAATTTTTGGCCACAAGAACAAAGAAAGGGCGGCGGACGTTGTACATCCACGGCATAATATTGAAGAAATGGATTTGTTTGGCATCAAATATCTTAATAGGATTCGAGTAAAATGGTTGGAATCCGCTAAGACCCATAAATTTGAAAAACATAACGGCAGCTCTTTTGGAAATTACACTGATCAAAATTTCATTGTTTGAAACGTGTAGAATATTCGTTGAAACGACATCACCTCCTTCAAGAGTTTGGACACGTAGGGTTTTGCCGTTGTAAATTCGGAACACCTTTAAAAATATATTCATTAGAAAATATAAGATTACCTGAGTAATTTACAATTTTCTCATATAACTAATAATTTACCTGTAAACTGTAGGCTGGCTTTATCAGCGATTCTCCAGCCGCACGCTCCTGGACAATAATGTAGAGTGCTCCATTGTTATTAAAGATGATCATAGAAGAATCCAGTTTGACTAAATACTCCGCAAATCCCACAAGACTGACACCTTTACTTTCTATATCGTAATAATATGTGAAGATACCATAAGGAGTTTGCAACAAAAATGCAATTCCTTGCTGAAATTGAGTAAGTTCTAATTTTCGTAACGGTCCTGTAAGGTATAAATATTTTTCTTCAATAAATTTCCCAGATGGGTGCCAGGAAAGGATAATAACTTTCTGTCCGACTTCTGCTGAAGCGTTCGTTACAACGACCATGAAGAATCTTCCTTTGATATTCGTAATTTTGAAATCTACTATAGTCGTATTGAAAATTAAGTTTGGCGTTGAAAATCTTCCAGTTTCGTCTACAGCCACAATGTAAAGGCCTTCAGGTGAAGTGACACAATCAGAAGGATGGGTGCTGTAAACCAGAAGACCTAGTCCATTCCAAGATAACGTTTGTGCATCTTTTATATTCCCTAGTTTTTGTTCGGAGGAAGAGGATGGCTGTAATTCATAAAATTCTTCTTGTTCTCTACTCCAAATATATTTTGGAACTTCACACCGTGCCAAAAATACTAATAATACAAGCTCCCCTTTGGTCTCTACAGTGATCACTTTTTCAACCTAAATAAAATGAAAAATTCGATCAAAAAATTATTTGGCAATTCAACACATGAAATGAAATAAAAAATAATTCTGGATATATATTAACCTGTTTTCTCAGCGGGAGGCTTTGATGTGTATCAAAATAATCCAATTTCATGGACGTTTCAGTTAATTGTCTAGTTATCGAGTCTAAAATGGCACATTTCTTATAAAAAGCTTGAAGATCTTTATCTACTTCTTTTTCGGCCATGGTTATATTGTGCTTTATATCGTCAATGATGGTTTTAAGGTCGTAATCATCAAGTTTCCCGTTACCAATGACATCATTTTCGAACTTGACTCCTCCATTGAAGTTCCAGCTTTCAGGTATCTCCTGGTCTCCAGTTTTTCTAAGAGGTTCGGAAAGGTATTCATCCATTGTACGACCAGCGACTTTATTGGTTACTGTCATGTATTTAACATGGACAGGTTGTTTAAAAACGACTGGTCCATGAATTGTAGAATCTTTGTCAAAGGTAACTACATCATTAGGATTTTGGGGCATATTCTCATTTTTGCAGATGAGGTTCCCTTTGACATTTACGTTATTGGTGAATGTAGTGTTTCCTCTAACATGTTGTGGTGTTGGTGAGTCAATCTGTCATATAAAAAAATTATAAGAAAATAAATAAGAGTACAATTTAATCTATGAGTTAAACCAAGGAAATGGTCAGTTCATTTTTTCATATCATTAAAAAAAGGTAAATTATCAATACCCCAAAAATAATTATCTTAATTTTACTCCACCATATTAATATAAATAGTAATCAATTCTTGAATTCTAGATACCATTAAAGTATTGGAATGCTCTCTTGGAATATTCAATCCTCCGACGTTATTTTTCACAAAAACATTAGGTCCTGAGAAGCGAGCATTTTCAACAGCCAAATGTGGAATAAACTGATCAGGATCATTTAACCTAATGTAGTTTTCAACTGGGTGTCCATTTACGCTATCTGTATAAAAATTGTTCTGTAAAGATATGTCTTGAAAGCGTAAACCCGAATATGGCACTGTGTTTGGAGGGATATTTCCATTAATGTAAATCGCATTCTGAGATAAATAGCCTAGATTTTCATTATTTGGTAGATACTTGGATTCAATTTGACTTCCATTGACAATTATCCGATCTGCAACAACATTCTTGAAAACTACCGGTTCATGAAACGTGTAGGGTTGGTTTGTCATAATTAAATTTTTCGCCAAATTCATCAGGTCTATTCCGTTAATTTTAATTGCAGAAAACTCCCCTCTAAAATGAGCAGGTTCATCAAAAACTTTAATGGAATTTATTTTGATAGGAGGTCCACTTGTCTTTACAATTTCTGAAAAAGCTTCAGAAATACTTTCGTCCTGGTATAGGCCATTTACTTGTAGGTTGTGCCCAATTAGTTCCCCTAGAATGTCAAGGTTGTGCCTAATTACGTGAGTACCATTTTCAAAAGAATAAGCCTGACAAAGGTCGCGGATTGATACTTCGTTGAGGTACTCCATCAATAACTCATTTTTGATTACCAAATTCTTTCGGAAATTAACATGTTCATTAAACACAACTGGGTCGTGAAGGGAAATAAGATTTTGAAAAAAGTTGGGATCCCCGTTTAAGGATTTAGCCTCCAAAGTATGCTGCACATTCACCATCTCTTTAAACACCTTTTCTCCTGATATAGTTACATGATTTTCTCCCTTTTTCACAATATCAGTATTGAGGAATGGAATATTCACACCACAAGTAGATCCATGGACAGTAAGCATTCCAGAAATGGTCATACTCTAAATGAAAACATAATAAGTATAAATAAACTAATTATTAAATGTAAAAATAATAGCAGAATATCTTGTAAATAATTAAAATATGAACCTCGAATTCCCAATTTGAGTTAATTATATGAAGTTCTTCAGAGTGCAGAGGGAGAGCATGTTGTCTCACTTCGTCTAAAGAGTACCCGCTGACATTTTCTTTCCAAACAACTTTTCCATTCACAAAAAGCTTGTCAATATTTATGGCATCCGAAAAGATGTGAATGCTCTTGTCATTTCTGAGAGTAGCATTAGCAAGTTCGTCAAGAGATACACCATTGATGCTCTCGACATTGATATTCTTCAATGCAACACCTCTCCCATGAAATATTACAGGACTTGGAATGCTTTGATCTAAGTCTAGCCTAATTCTTGAATTATACCAGTCAACAAGATCCACTCCTCCAATTGTTTTTCCCTTTTCCATATTTAAGTTATTTGTCACTTCTGTAAATGATTAAAACAATAATTTTTATTGTACATTAAAATATTATTTAAGATAATATTCTCATTTTTTATTAACTGACCTAAATCTCCAGCTACAAGGTGATCAAAAATATATTTATTTCCCTGAAAAACTTGAGACTCTCTTCCCGACGTTACTGCTACAAGAGTTCTAAACGTTTCGTAGTTATTAATTAAGCCATGTGAACTAAAATTTCCCCCGCACAGCAAGTTTTCAAAACGTAAATTTGAGTGGATGACTGCAGGATTTGTGAGTCTGATTGTTCTGTCAAAGAAGCTTGAGAGGGGAACCGAATCGAATATCTCAGTGTGAAGAATTTTAAAAAAGGTGTCTTGAGCAAAGGTCATGTGTCCGCTAATTTCCTGAGGTGTATTTATTGTTACTAAAGAGTTCAACGGCTGCATATTAATTTCTCCGGTGGCGACATGTAAATCATGTAAATGCAATGAGCCATCTACTACAGTTTCATGGGGAATACGACACTCCGGCCCATCCTAGAAATTTAATAAAGGCTTTATTCATTATTTCAAAATTAATAATTATTTTATCGTTGATAAAATTACTAATACGCATTATATCTTACGAAAATTAAAACTCCATGAAACATTTCCTCGTGAGTTTTGCCGTTAATTTTTGACTGTACATTGAGAATGTTAAATACGACTGGCTTTGTGAATTCCACATCTGAATGAATTACATAGCCCTCCTTCATTTTATCCATTGTCTCATGGTGTTTGAGATCTTGCAAGTCAATTCCATTCACTCTTTCGGTCACAATAAGATCTCGTAGCGTTTCAACATTATTACTGAAGACCCAAGTAGAATTTATCTTCATTGGAGCAGATAGTCCCACCCACATGTTGTCCACATGGACTCCATTTAACATACCGCTAACATACACCTTCACAAATAATAAAGCCGTGGTAAAAGGTGAGACAAATGAATAAATTAACCAAACCACATTAAATTTCCATTTCTTAAACTTAAGGTTATTTTCAAATACATATTAACTACCAATTAAATTTAAGGATGCTAATGCCAATTAATAATGTGTTTTTACTACTGTATTTATTTACCTGATCAGCAGTTACGTGAGTGAAGTTTTTCATTCCCGTCATGTTGACCATGTGCTGATTATTTTTGACATATCCTCCAGGAAATGGTATTTGATTTAATCTATTCATACCTTGGATCTTGTCACATCTTAATTTTCCAGAAATTTTTGTGTCACCTTCAACGAATCCTGTGTAATCGTCCAGTACTATAGAGTCGATAAAATGCTTAAATTGATAGCCATTCACATTCTTAACGAAAGCACCATTTTTCGTTCTGACTTCTTCAAATGTAATATCGGATTTGATAGTCTGATCTTTTGATTTTAACAATATATCATTGAAATTAAAGTCTAAGTCATCAATTGTTGTTGTGCGAGCAACAAGGCCATCCTCAAAGGTACACCCTGAAATTTTTGATCAATATCAGTTAAATGAAACACAATATTAAACTTTATATAAGAAAGTGACAGTTCTGGCATAAATATTTTAATTATTTACCTCGAATGTCATTAATCATGACCAACTGCTCAGTCAAATTATAACCCTCGACGGATGGTGCATGAATATTTCCTTTGGCAGTAAATTTTGTATGGAACTCTAGGGGACACCTAAAAACATTGTCAGCAAACAACCGGGCAACATTTTTCGGCTCCACACCGTTATACAATTCCACATGCATCGAATCCATAGAAAGCCTTTTGTTAAATACAATGGTCCCAATTATTTCTTGAGGCTCAGGAAAATCTCTAATATATAAACTGTTGAGGAATTGTTCCGTATCCTCAGTTTCCCAGAGATGATCTACCCAAACGTTTGCAGCATACAATTCGGAACTTGTGAAACGACCTTTGACAATTGTTGGTTTTTGAACTATTTGAAGCTCGGAAGAATTTTTCAATAATGCGTCTGCCATGATATGTTTCATCTCATGTAAACTGCTCACTAAAAATTCTATCTGGGCATCAACTTTACCAAACTCTCTAGTTGCATGAAAATCTCTCGCAGTCCAATCTTGATTGACGAAAACAAATTTTTTCATTGAATTCCCAAGATCCCCATTAACATATTGTTCTGTACCAGGCTCACTACTTTCGTTTACCATTTTAATATGGGCTCCGCTAAGGGTGTTGGAAAATGTCCAAGATCCTGTCACGATATTTTCTCCAGAAAGGCTTAACGAATTGTCAAGTACTTCAGCTGCGTGTGTCACGGTTTCTTTCCACCTATAAGACCCGAATAATTTAATTTTAATAATTGGCACAACTAAATCTTACTTTAAGCGTCTTACTTACATTATTTATTATTTCAATATTCTTGAAC
Source organism: Tomocerus mixtus (assembly GCA_034694165.1). Classification (NCBI taxonomy): domain Eukaryota; kingdom Metazoa; phylum Arthropoda; class Collembola; order Entomobryomorpha; family Tomoceridae; genus Tomocerus; species Tomocerus mixtus. The sequence continues at coordinate 91,927 of JAQFYC010000003.1, read as the reverse complement.
TTACGTAGCCAAACGTTTGTGCTCTGTTTCGAACATCTGGTATAATTGTCGTGACTCCCTGTAAACTGGAGAATGAGTCCCATATTCGATTGTTGTGTGCACAACTAATATAGTAAAATGTCCGCTGGATATATCAGTAGGGGATACAAATATTGTAGTGCCGTTGTGGTCTTGATAACTAGCGCCTTTGAATAGATCAACTACTGGCAGGCATTTTCCTCCTATATAAAAAATTGTCATGGATATAAGGTCACACAAACGTGGTTAAGCTGTTGACGTAGCTTAATTACAAATAAAAAACCCATTTTGCATGATATCGCAACTAAAAAGTATTATTATTATTATTTATCACGTCATTATTAAGTTTTAAAAATTAAATATTTTAGGGGAATATTTTATTGCATGGGTTTGTGGGGAAATTATTTTTTCTCTCTGGCTGTATATTCTAAATCTTTAAATATGTGTACAATATAATTTAACGGACATTAAGCATAAATGAATATTTATGTGCATTTTGGTTCCAGTAAAAATAAAAAACTGGACCAGTCGGTAACATTTACGATAGGTACGTACATCCCTTACATGTAAGGCGGATGCAATCTGTTAAAGAAGCTACAGTATAAAAGCGTATATCGCAGGATCGGTTTGTACAGTACTCTCAGTTTCCTACTTTGCTATCACCTGTTGCAATTTGTCCCACCTTTGCTACATATTCTTATAATAACAGAATATTTTATTAACGGCTTTCTAACAAACCTGGCCTGCAATCATATTCGATGCTGAAGATGTGTTTGATTCCATCATAATGCAATATATGAGTATCTCCCTTAATATCTTGAATGAATAGAATTGGCTCATCGCGATAATTTTGAATAGGAGCAGCATAAACTGTAACTGCGGTGAAATCTCCCAATGTAGGAATATGTGAGTAAATTCCTCCCGTGTGGCAAAGAAATTGTATGTGCTGATGAGGTTCAGGAACGCATCCGAGAAAATGTTTGTATGATAAGCTAAATGAAAATAGTCGAAGACATTTGTATTCAACTTTGACCTCCTGATGAAGATTATATAATCCAGAGGAATCGTAGTAGTAAACTCGGATAAGACTGGCATTGTGCGACGCGACAGCTATGACTGACTGCGCTGGGACTAATTCATAACACACGGCACTTTGAATGTGAACATCTAGACGCTGAAAATACCTGGAAATACAGATAATATTGTACTAATTATTTACAAAATTCCGATAGTAGTAATTTTGAAAACAGTCAGTCATATAAATATTGCCCACCAGAAGGGATTGATGAATGAGGTTTCCAATCCATATAATTCAACAGGGTCAGATTCCAATCTGGGAATCAATAGCAATCTTGTATGGGTTAGAGCCTGGCAACGTTGAATATCCTTGACTTGATAGTTTAATGGAAAGTATCCAATTAGTTTTAATTCATCATGCGTGGCCCTGAACACCTCCACACCCGGTTTGGAAGTTCCTAAAGCAATTATCATTTCTGATCTGTAGTTTTCCTCATCCCATTTGGTGAAAGCAGTGAAAGTAACAAATTCTTCCGCACTTCCTATAAATCCAGAATTTACCATTTTTACTACACCTAAATTAAATATTCAGTATGTAAAAATTTTATTATTACTACTGTCACGCATTTAATAAATGGTCACCCTTGAGAATTAAAAAAATAGAAACAGGGATTGAGTTTACGTATTGTGTGAACTTTTTTCATATCCACGGCAAGAAAAATATCCAGAGTATGATTTGACAGACCCAAAAGATAATTATTCAGGCCAAGCCGAGTGTGTTTCCATTGTATATAATCCGCAGGTAACGAAAATTTTTCTACTTCGGAGATTTTAATAACTAAAAGTAATATAAAGCTAAATATTAAACAATTGTCGGTTTAAGCCTGTTTTCCTGCCATTTTTAATTATTTTCCTTTTGTGCATTATAATATTGGAATGAAACTTTTACACTGGATAACTCTTTGAGAATATTAAAATTACTTGCCTTCTCTATTGTCATCTCTTCCTGGTTCCGAAACATGCGGATGCCAAAATTGTGAATGATCAGGGTCTTTATATTTTTCTATAAGATGCTGTACCATAAGATCACCTGCATCTTGTAATGCATCTTTGTAAGAAACTACACTAGCAATTAAGAAATTAAAACAGAAAACCAAAATAAAAGTGTAAAGCTGCATTTTAAAATTGCGTAGCATCAGAGCTTCCCCTAGATAATTCAGAAATGAATAGGAAAAACAATTGTAGCTAGTCCTTTTCAAATTGTGCTTTCAACACTGAATTCTGAACGCCGGACTCACTTAAGCAAATCAGTTCCCATGCTCTTGCAAAAGAGTACAAATAAATACACAGGTGAAACTTGTTATAATAATCACTTTTAATTAATTATGAAAAAACGGCAATTGTGGTGTGGTGTATGCATACAATGTACAACTGAAATTGAACGAATCTTGAGCTCCCAATTTTTTACAATGGGAAGTAAGAATTCATTATCAGATTTTTCGACACTTAGAAAACTAAAAAATATATTTAGATAGGTAAACTTAAGATTTTTATTTTATTATCAGTATTTTTTTAACGATTTCTTAATTAGGGCCATTCTCTGCTTATGGGCTTCGGCAGTGGGAGCTCGTTTATAGGGACGTAATTCCTCGTTTCCAAAGCCAGCCAGCCAGCAGTTACTCTTCCTCTCTAAAATAGAATAACGCACATACATTTATATTTTGTACGTGATATGATTCCATTGATAAAGTCACCTTATGGTAATTATAGAAATTCATTTAAAAGACTATATATATTATATTATCACCAATGAATTTATGTAAGCTAGCCTTCTATCTGGCAGCAACCATCCATATGCATAGAATGTTTTTGCCGATAAGGAAAGATAAGAAAATCCGATAAATTACCTAAATAGGCTTGTACATCTTTACATTCAACTCCTGTAGATTTTCGATGTTTTGATAGTGTACAAGCTCCCTCAATGAGATCTTCCATAAAAGACTCGGCGTAATTAATAAGCATATCCTCTACATCTTCGTCTAATTGCTCCGATGGGTCAACTTCTTTAACCAAATCCTGAAGGTTTCGCCTTGTCATGATCTGAAATAATTACCACAATAAAATCTTATGTTAAATTAATGTACGAATTTATAACACTATTATTAATCTAGTGAATGGTCGCTGTGGTGTATGCAATGTATGTAAAGTTAAAAAATGTTTGCTTGCAAAGATAAATCACCGAAGGTACAAACCCCAGTTTTAAAACGCAAGAAAATAAATCATGACATTGCTTTTAAAAAAAATTCTTCTTCTTCAGTATTCTTCTGCTACAAGATTTATAATTTTATTCAACACACCATGCCACAATTTTAAGTATTTGAATAAAGCAATTCTAACCTAATTTACTTTTAATGGGAAATATTTCAACTATTAATCTAAATAATAATAATATATAAAAATATTTTCACAGCATTTCGAGTATTGTACTTCTCCATTATTAAATATAATTCACATTTAATTCAAAAAAACTATTATCATTAGTTTATAAACGGGGGATACATTACAGGTTGTGTAATGTGTTGTAATTAAACAAATACTAGAATATATTTAGTATGCCACAAATATTATTCATGTTCTCATAAGCCCTACGTTGGTTTATAGGAAACAATTTCAACAAATGGTTGCGAAAAAATTAAATCACTGTGCCATTTAGAAGTGGCTTAACAATGTCACTAAATTTTAATGTTTTGAACCGAGAGGCGCAGAGCAATGGTTTATTAAATTAAGGGCAATCTATAGTGGAGAAATATGGACATTTAGTCTCAATTGGGAGAACGTTTCTCGATGTAAGAAGAAAAAAAAATTATGATGAATGTCTGCTATAATTTAGTAATTTAAAAACCACTTTCTTCTTGTCTAAATATTGTCTTATTTTAGCTCAAAATTTCTAACGCTATCAACGAAAGAAGCAAACTATTTTATGGAGTGGCCTTTAACATAATTTCTATCAATTTTTAAAATGTAAAAAATATTAAATTAGAGCAAATGTATTAAATCTTACAGTAGGCTGCCCCAAACATGGGGCAGCGCTCACAGGCGCGGGTACTGATAATTTTATTGGAGGACCAGCATAACCTTTACCCTCAGCCATTTCGGAAGAATTATGATTGAATTGTAGCGCATAATACACTTTGGCGAATGGATGGCGACCCAGAAATTTTCGTTACTACGCAGCTCTGGTATAAATGGCAACCCTGAAGGCAATCCATGTAGAATTAAACCTCGTTCATGAATAAATTCTGAATGCCTTGAGTCTATGCCTTGCTCGCTTGATTTTTAGTAATCGTTATAATAACGTTTTCCGAAAATTTTTATGTTTTCCGAATTAATAAAATGCATCCTATATAATTTACATGCCACGTAAATAGTTATAGGTAATGATATAATATACCTACCGGTTGCAAATGACTTCGCTAGTTCAAAAATTTGCATTTATTATTTTGGTGTATTATTTAATACAATAAGTTATTGCGTCTAAACGAATAAATGATTTGTCATGCTCATGTTAAAGTTTTATAATTAATAATTGGACGTTTTCTATTATGTTTTCTTTTGGAGAAAAATGTATGAATTCAATAATGTGGAAGCATGTGTTCACATAGAAAATTATTTAAGTAGAATTCCATGCCAAATGAAAATTCAAATAACAAGACATCAATAAATGAATATTTGCAATTTTTGTGTATTAATGGAAGAAAGATCAGGAACAACATTAAGCCTAAATTCTACAATAAATATCGTATGGCCAAAATTAATTTGAGCCCTGCTCATTAAAATATTCTACAATAATAAACTGTATAAGGAATTTTATTCTGCCTTTTGCAAAAAACTAAAAGCTGTATTCCATTTAAGCATAGGATCATATTGGAATTGCGAATTGTTTAACATGTTAGAAATATACTTAGGGTACAGAGGTTACCCAAAAATTAAAAATGCATTCAAAAAGTTCCCTTATTATATACAATCATTATTGCATCACTAATAAATAAAAGTCGTTATTACCAATTAATGCAATGTTTTCATATCTAAATTTTATATGTATTTATGTTCTTCAACACAATAAATCAATACAAAGGCTACGGAATAAATTCCTTTATATTATTTAATACATAATTATTATTGCTTACAATTAAGTTGAGTTAGAACGATTTTACATAATATTCATTAACAAAGTGCAGAAAAGTATTAAATTGCAATTCGTTTGCTAGCTTAATAAGTCTCATAATATTATCTGTATTTAAATTTGTCTTTATTTACTAAAAAATTATCATTATACTCAATTCACATCCATCCACACTCATACATACATGACAGTATTGTATACATAAAATAAAATAATGACGATCACAAAGCTAATGATACAACTAAACCTACTCAGAACTAGACATGCAATGTATTAACAAAGGTGTTTTGTAAATGTAGCTTTCTTTATAGTACACAGACATAATTATATCTCTCGATCGGTAGTTGACACATTTATTAATTAGTTCCTACATTATCCAATAAATTGTTAATCTACGGAGTTTAAAAGTACCTATCTAAATACATTTGTGTTTTAAATATACTAAAACAGTGAATTGGTTTTTAAAATCATGCACAACATTGTTAGTTAGCGATGAGCAAATTATTTAGTTGCAAATTTTTGCTGAAATCTCTAGGGGTTATGTATTTTACATAGGAATTACTCTATATCTAGCCTAAGTAAGTATAGGCAGTAGTACGTACAGTACTAATGAAAATGTTGACGCATATATCTTGAGATTAAAATGTTTACCTTCATGTGCACAGGTTTATAACGACATAATATCTTACAACTTTAAATACTCATAATCACTATCGTTAGCTTCATATAACTTATCGTTAGCTCATATATAATATAATATTGATTATCCATGATAGCAATACATATTTCTTACTTCAACTTGCATAAGTAAAAATCAAGTAGGTATATTCATACCTAAGTAATCCACTAGTATAACAGCATAATTTTTGCGCTTCGCTCACAGAGGTTATAAATAGTTGCTATGTAGTATATTTTTATTTAATGCGTTGTTTTTGTATAAAGTGTGTCAATCACAATAGCATCAACTGCAGAAAGGCAGACGGTATTTTTTATACATACATACAAACATAGATTAAAGTAAGATAAAGATAATAATATTACCTACTTATTTGTTTACGGATGAAAAGACGCTGTCGTCCTTCAAAGGAAACATCTATGGAAATGGAACTACCAGCTTACATGTAATTACATAACATTTTAGTGAGCTCGATAATTTCTTTAGATTCGAGTTTAACTAAAGAAATTTTAAAACAGCTGCGTTCTTGCTTTATTGATTGTCGACTTAAAATAACACAAAAATGAAAACTTGTTTAAAAATATTAAAATACGAAGTATTGGATAGTTAATAAAATTAATACTTAAGGTTGTCAGTACAGCTGGTTAACCACAGCCATTAAAAAGACATTGTTGAGGAGACTACGAGTATAAATAATGAGTTAGTGTATTTTTTTTATTGGTAAGCTTATACGTTACAATGCAATATTATACACCAAACCATCATTAATATTATTTAGGATAATAGGATTTGGTTTAATCTTGATTAAACTCTTTTTTTATTTGCTGAGGGTTGTCAATGGAAGAAGCTCCCGCGGAACTGGAACGGTCTTCGTCGCTTTCTGGAGATATGCGAGGAAGACTTCGAGAAGAAGAACTATCCTTATCACGGGGTATGGTCTGCATTCTCGTATATCGTGGATTGTATCCTGAGGAAGCTCGACTGTAATCAAGATGATCGTACTCTTCTTCGGGAGCAACTATAATTAAATATCATTCCAGAGAATTAAAAACATTTCCAGCTTTTATAAATGGGCGTTAGTAATATGGGTTAATTTTTGTTTCACTGTGGCTCTTACCACAGACGTTACTTTTTCGCTGATTAATTTCGTCGTAAACGTGTTCTTCCTTTTTGATATTAGAAATATCATCAATGCTGTGATATATATTGTTGGCTAGATTTGGATTCAATGCATCGGCCTCTCGATTTTTCTGAGCAGTTGGGTAATCATAGGAACTACTTGCACCTGAAAATATAGTATGATTTTAGTAATTGCTTAACAAATCAATTTACGACTAAATTCAATTAGTAGATAAGGAACACCACAAAATTACAACAAACGGTACATCAAAGTGAGTTGATACCTTTGTCGTAAAGCCAGTTGACGTAAGCTATTATTATAAATCATTATATATATTGAATGAGGAATTAACGACTTGTGATATGTAGCAGTTAGATAGATTTTGGCATGTAAAACGGTTAAAAAAAAGTCATCCAAAAAAAGGGAACCAAACTAATACAAAGTTTCCAGACTGTTTTCGTACCTTTGCTGCTAATATCATCGTCATCGTCAAAATATTTTCCCCAGTTTTGCTTGGCCATATTAATATTCTTTGAGCTTAAAGTGTCCAAATTTTTGATAGGAACCATACTGTTATTTAAAGGTCCTCCATTTGCCTCTCCGGCACGCGAGACTACTTGGTAGGAGTATACCGGGTTATCAAAATGATGACGATCTCCTGTAAAATGAATCAAAATATTCCAAAATATTAGTTATGAAAACTTAGTTTTCAAAACCGCTGTATACAAATATGTCTGTAATATTCTACCTTGAGGATCTCCAGGCTCTGCCATATAGTGGACATTAGCCTCGGATTTCAATTTCTGAATTCGTCTTCTGTAGTAGAGTATAATTAGTGCAACGATGAGTACTACAAAAACTAACGCGGTTATAACTCCTACAATTTTTCCTGGATGAGTATCGGGTTCCGCTGTAATAAGAAGCATTAATATTTAGCAACTGTTTTTGCAAGATACAACAAAATAAAGGTTTGCAGCTTCGTAAAAATAAATTTGTACCGCTTTCTGCTCTTCCAACTTCTCCCACAGGACTTAAAGATCTGAAACACTGGAATGTATCCCCTGTTCTATCATCGGTTGTTGGAATCATGTTGCTGAAATCTAAATTGATAAGTATGAGAAAATTATAACTCAAGCAATCCCAACTGATTAAAAAATGTATTATTAATTTTTAGCTAATTCACTAACCATCATAGGATCCTAAAATTTTGCAACCGACAACGGGATCACAAACGTAGCTATCGGATTTACACTGGCAGGTATGAATACAGTGAAGTCCGTGATAACCTTCAGGACAGCCTAGTACAAAAAACCAATCATGTTTAAAGTTACCAATGACTTACTACACTGTTAAAATAAATGACTAAATGACTAAATGTATTTACTTTCAGCACAACGAGGTCCCATCCAACCTTTGGGGTTCAAATGAAACAAACCATATTAAGTAACAATTTAAAAGATGCATAATATTTCTGATGAGAAGTACAACTTAAACTACAAGCCTATAGACAAACCTGGAGGACAGCGGCATTCTCCATCGTGGGCACGACACGCCTCTCCATTTGCACATTGACAACTTTGGCTGCAGTTATATCCTTTAAAAATTGAAATACATAAAATATATTAAAAAATACGACTACAAGTCTTAAGATTAAGTATAGTTGCATTGGTTTACCAAAGTGTCCAGATGGGCACGGTTTTGAACAGTCGGCTCCAACCCAGCCAGGGTAACATCGACAAGTTCCTAAAAATAATTGTGTACACCCGGTTTAGACATTAATACGAAAAAAGTCAAAAAATGAATAACGCTGCGGATATCACTTACCAGTTTTGGGATCACAGTCTCCGTTATTTTTGCAAGCGCATTTTGACTTGCAGTCTGCCCCGTAATGATCTTTTGGACATGGAGAGCTGCATAGCCACCCAGTGTAACTAGGTTCACATTTGCATTGTCCGTTAACCGGGTCGCATGTTGTACCTTCACAGAAAGTAAAAACATTTATTATTCGCTTGGTAAAAATAATATAGGAGTTTGCATTTTGTCATTTCTGCTACCCAAACACTTACTTTGTTTACATTCTGGACATTTCTGAGCACAGTCCAAACCAAAATATCCTGCTGAGCATTGTTCGCTGCAAGTTTCCCCAGTACGACCTGTAAAGATATTTGAACACTTTAATTGTCATTACACTATTTGGAATAAATACAGATAACACACAAATAATTGTTTATGAAAGTGAATTAATAAAGTTCTGGAATGTTATTTTATAGAGTATTTACCAGGAGGACAACGACATTTTCCAAGGCGTTGATCGCAAGAACCTCCTTTACAATTGCAGTTCTTCTCACATTCATCACCCCACTTTCCAGGGGGACAAGTAGTGTCACAATCTTCACCTACAATATCAAAACATACAAGTCAAACTTTGGTGGAAACATTTACAATATGCGGGCAAATATGTAATGGATTGACTATGGATGGACGTAATAAAAAATAATTAAATTTTATACTATTTAGTTAGCATTTTTTAAATATTTACCTGTCCAAGGGGCTTTACAATTACATGTTCCATTTGCTGAATCACATTTTTGGGTATTTTCTCTCACACATGAGCAATTTTGTTTGCATCCTAAGCCAAAGGACATTGCTGGACAGGTTTGTTCGCATTTCTGGCCATGAAAGCCAGGCAGGCAATGACACGCTCCTATAATGAATAGAAAGGTTATTAATTTTCATAGAAATGGATAAATAAAATACTAGTGTTCTCTCTTCACTCTTCATTTTATTCATTATTACAGAACGACTTTCAATATCGATAATTACCTGTTACAGTATCGCAGACTCCGTCATTTTTGCAATCGCATGATTGTTTACAATCGGAACCTAGAAAGTCAATTTGGAAAAGTTAAGAGCGTACTTTTAATCAGGCAATATTTCTAAAACGAATTTCGGTGAAAGAAAAAAAAATTACCGAAACTTCCAGATGGGCACTCTTTATCACAATATAATCCAGTCCAACCTGCGTTTAAAAATTGATTAATAATTTTTACATTGATAGAAGCAAAATGCACTAATAAAAATATTGGTAGTGCTATGTTCTAATATTTACAGTAGTATTTATAGTAGCGACGAATAAGCGTAACATCTCACCTTGTTCACAAATGCACTTTCCATCAGTATGAGAACAACTGGATGCGTGTATGCATTTACAATCATGTTCACAGCCGAATCCAAATTTACCTTCTACGCAACGGTTTTCACATTTATCTCCAATGTACCCTTAATACATAATAATTAAAACAATATTTTAACTGATGTGTCAATAAATATATTCCACACAACAACAAGCGATTGGATTAGTAGCTAAAATGGATTAGGTTAAAAAATTAATTACCTGATGGACAATGACATTTTCCAGTGTTGGGAGCACAAAATGCTCCGTTGTCGCAATCACACTCAAGACTGCAATCTTTGCCCCATTTGTTGAGAGAGCAAGGTCGCGTACACTCCCTCCCTTCCCACCCCTGTTTACATATACATCTTCCGTCTATAGCATGGCACCTTCATCGAAAAAAACAATATAAAACATTTTAAGACTGACTTGAAAAAAGATTAAATACTTCTTAAATGAGAATATCAAAGCAACTCACGATTCAGTATTTGTGTCGTTACAGGCACACTTGCATTGACATTCCGGACCTGAAATTCAATTAATTACTTTAAACTTTGTCTAAATCAGTTAAACTTAGTTTTACTCTAAATACTTTTAGCTATATCCTTACCAAAGAATCCTGCAGTACAAGATCCTCTTTCGCAATTATCTCCAACATAGCCTGGCTGACATGTACAATGACCATCAACAGGATCGCAACGAGCATTATTTTCACAAGCACAACTCGATGAGCAATTGGTACCTAAAAATATATGTCATCTTATTTTTCATATATACTCACAAATAAAATTAAGCTTATTTTATATATTACTAATATAATGCTTATAAAATATTTATTTGCTTATTATATGCTCACCAAAGAAGCCAGTAGGGCATTCATGGTTGCACTGTAAATAAATAGACACACATTATTAAATTAAAAATAGAAATGATTGAGATTACATTGCCGGATGGATGGTGCTTAAAAACTATTTTACAGCTTACTGTATCTCCTACGTAGCCCGGTGGGCAACTGCAGTTTCCGGTGATATGATGGCATATTCCTCCGTTGAAGCATCCACAAGTGTTCATACACTGGACGCCCCATTTCCCATTTTGGCAAGGACTTGCACAAACTTCGCCCTGGAAAAATGCATAGTATGATAAATTAATTCGACTTGTGATAATTGGAGTAAGTTGTGTGTGTATCTGAAAAGAATTTTTACAGTTCTTACCCTCCAACCTGGAGTACAGTAACATTTTCCGCTGGATGCATTACATGTTCCACTATTTTGGCACTTGCAAACATCTGAACATTCTTTTCCATGTGTCCCTAAACACAATAAAATATTATTTATGATTAACTACCATGAGATCAAAATAAGGAAATTAAATATTCATAAGTAAGTGTAACAGAAGAAAGGAATTATATTAATTAAACTTACCAACAGGGCAGGAATCTTCACATCTGAAAATATATAAAAACATTAATTTAATTTAATTTTTGTGAAAGCACAATTTTGCGTAAATGTTACAAGTGTATTAAAGTTAATTACAAGGGTCCTTTCCATCCAGGAGCACAGGAGCATTCTCCAGTTATGTGATGGCATGTTCCGCCGTGCTTGCAGCGACATAGTTCTTTGCAATCCAGTCCATATTGATCTGAACCGCATTCTCTGTCACAATGTTCTCCTGGAAAGCATATTACAATTTTTTTAAATACTCCAATTTAACAATTTAAATAGATAAAAACTTATATGCAAAAGCATTTAGCAAGTCTTTATCTTTACAGGCATAATAAACCTACCGTCCCAACCAGGTTCACATGTACATTTTCCTGTTTTGACGTCACATTGAGAGCCGTGAAGGCATTGGCATGTATTTTCGCAATTGCTTCCCCATCTACCCTCAGGGCATTCTGCATCATAAAACAAAATATTTAGGAATTTTTCCACAACTAAAAATAAATGTTTTCCTCAAAGACATAACAAAGAATATATAAGTGAAAACTTTCCTAAACAATATATATTTAATTATCTAATTATGAATAAATATTGCGAGATACCAATGACATTATTGTTTCTTTAATTTAATTGTGTTGCGGTATAATTTTGCTTTTGTGTCTCTACAATAAATAGTTGTTTTCTATATATGCTCCTATAGTATTAATTTATTGTATAGACAATCTTGATTTTTTAATTAACGAAAACAATGCCACTCGTTCTACTAACTTTATAAATAACAAATTATGCAACTGTGTGAACTTACTTAAACTGCAATCAGGGCCTCCGTAATCTTCATTGCATTTGCATTCATTTGGGGCAACGCAGTTTCCATGAACGCATGTTGGATTGCAAATTGGCGTGCATTTGCGGCCGTCCGGTGTTTCTTCGTAACCCTTGCAACATGTAGACACTGATTGTGTTTTTTCTCGTATCTATAAAAGAATTCATAAATAAACGTATTTAATTTATTTATATTCCAAACTCAGATACAACCCTTGAGCTGTCATTATAAAACGCATTTAAAGAACTATTTAATTTTTGTACCTCGGTTTTAGTAACATTTCTCATTTCCGTCTTATATTTGCTGCATTTGAATGGGAAACTCAAACACCATTCATATGTCGTCACCCGGGTCGGTTTCTGCTCTGATATAGTCACGGTCGTGTTGTATCTGAATCAAAAATAGAAACGTAAATGTCATTTTATTCTTAACTAAATAATAAAATAAAATACATTCATATACATTTGTAATAAATAATTTGCTCAGAAAATGCATATTATGCATATTTGGATATAATTGTGACCGATACATTGAAACTCTGAACTTTGAACTATAAAAGCTTTATTTGCTTTAGAATTAATTTGTTTCTTGTGCAAGTAAAATTTATATTATACATAATTTATGACTTACTTTTCTGTTATTGTACACAGTTTGGGTGTAGATCCAACAATTTGAATTATACATAAGGAGAATACAAGGGGGAATATCGCGTGTAAGCTCCACATTTTTGTAGATATGTTCGTAATAATTTATTTGTATAAATATATCGATCCTTTCAGTTTAAGGTACTTATTGAAGGACGAAAGTTATCTTCATGGTGTTAATCTCACTTGTCCAGCCAGTTCCAATTGTAGCACGCTTTGGTTTTGATGCTCTTTCTCATTCCACTTCCTGCCTCTCTGGAAAATTAAGATTAGATAGAAAACAAATAAGTTCAGGACACACAAATTAGCCATTCCCCAAAGATAAAATTAATAGCAACTCAAAAATACAATATTATCGATTTTCTTCTTGACAGTTTGATACGTCTATAACACTAAACTATACTATCATGCATAGTTCATACATAATTTCCTATCTCATCTCCATTGCTGGTTTAACATAATTAGTTCTAGTTCTATAATATAACTAATGTAGACAATTGTATACATCTCTTAAGTACAAAAGCCTAGATAGCCAAGCCATTCCTGATTCCATGCATGCAGTCAATTAGAAATGGACATTAATATTAATTACTTGTCATTATCTTCCATGCGAGATCTGTCCCTTATTTGCCCTTTCTCATGAACTCTGTACTGTGACAGTAAATGAAGGTTTCCACACTTCATGCTATATTCATTAACCATAAGTAAACAACAGTTAAACTTAGTTGGTTGGTTTGCTTACTTTAACACAAAACAGCATTCATTTTATTCACAACGAGAAGATTCTTAAGCTGGGGGATATATAAAAGCTTTATTTTAACTAAAACTCAAGTTTAGCAGATTAACAAGGCTAATAATACGATTAGAATGCAAGCAGGTTCTCAATGCTTCGTAAATATATTGTGACTCTAAGAATGTAAGTGTAATGTAAACCTACATAGCAAGAAGTAAACAAGTAGACTTTTAGCTCATGCATGAGATAGGAACAAAAGCACTAAAAATGGATGTGAAAAACGCAAAGTAGAGTATTATGTGCATCTTTCCCCACGATTACATATATATAGACTGGCCACACTTTATGCCAGACAGACAGATCTTGTGAAATATTTTGCTTTGATACAGATAAATATTCTTTGTTTTTTCCTAGCTGGAAATGTATGTAGATGTTTACGTTTAACTCACGTAGAACTAAAGCAGCATTACCCACCGACTATCAAATCAACTATGGACTTTGTTCTTAAATATTGAACATGGTACAATATGGTACCGTACCGACATGACAATCCTACAAACATTTTTATCTCCACAAAAAGTTAAGCAAGACAGCTGGAACAATTTATTTTAAGTGAATGATAAATAAATTCCGAAAAATGTCAAGAAGGTAGAGGTACCAATATAGCAACAAAATGTAAATTATAGTCATACGTGGGAATCTAAGAAATAGCTGATTTTCATTGAATCAAAGTACATTTCGTACATTTCAATACAGTATCATCGTTTTATAATCAAACTAAATTCAGTGCAGGCTTGAGCCATTACTTATTACATTAGTTTAATTATAAAATTAAACTTACTTACAAACAAAATGATATTAATATACTCAAGGAAAACATGTTCTGCGACAATTTGATACCTCGTCAGTGTAGCAGACAGTAGCGCAGGTCATCTTTATTGTATGTAGCCTTAAACAGAAATAAATATGCACCTAAAATACCTAGTAATCTTAGTTACTTAACCGGTGATAATACTATGCGATGCAAGACGGAAGTACAAATACTATTAATACATTATAAATACCAATAACCCCTTATAAACTAGTAGGTATCAGAATAAAATACAATACCTAAGTCATATTTTAAAAGTGTAATGTTGCATATAAAGTTACAGCAATACAATAGTGCTCATATCGTGTCACGTCCCTGCAACATTGAGTACTTAGCACATTTATTATGGATAATAATATCTGAAGTTTCTTTTGTATGCTGGAGTCATTCGTCACAATATTTATCATTATCTATCGAAATGGACGATGGACTACACAATTTACTCTCTTATCTTATTTGCTCTATAATGTAGTTGTTTCAAGACTCATGTCAGGCTGAACTGCCTTTTGCCTTATTTATATTTGCAGCATATAAATACATATTCATGTGGATTCAGTCAATTAATAGTTATTTGTCTGAACATACTAAACTACATAATTCTCCTAGTGTTAATACTAATTACAGAGCTTTAGATTGTTAAATCCTGCTTGCTTTGGATTGCATTGGAAACGCAATTGATATTTTAATACTTTTGCTTGTATACTTGGTTTTAGTTGATAGTTTATTATTAGTTACTACAATTAATTCGCAAAGAAATAAATATTGAGAAACAAAGACTCAGAATGTTAAGTTAAGCATTTCGATACCAGTTCATGATAGGTTAACACTTCATACTGAAAGAAATAAATATATCCTTAATGCCATAATATAAATCACATCCGTGATAGACTTATCTCAATACCATGCCAAGTTATGTTATGCCAGGAGCTGCCTTGTATGTATATAATAAAAATGTTATTTAAATTATGCGTTGCCATTACTTATTATGATTATGACACAACACCAACAAATACCTAATTATTGTTTACGTCTGTACTCATACATACGTATTTTATTATTCTAACCGACATATATTATTAGTGTACATGAAATGATGACTAATCCATCGACAATTCCTTAACCATATAATAGCATTACAATATAAACTAAACCCCAGAAATACAAATTATGCAGATACTAACGAGAACGACGACAAGCAAGACAAGACCACAACTCGGAGGAAATCACGTAAGTAAAATTCTTGCAAGAACTGATGTTTTAACTATGAATTACATTAACTCTATTAGCTACCTATCGTCAGCTCGAATCATTTCTATTTTTGTGAAATTTATGTATGTACATTACATGCTTAATGGTGTGTAGAATACATTATTATGCTCATGACGCTTTAGGAGCTTCAGTCACATCGTCACATAACGTCTATGCAGCTAGCTCTAATGTAAATATTTTACTACTATTGTAGTGTAATGAATCAGTATAGTGCCACTTTGCTCATTTACGTATCATAGTTTGTAGTACAATGACAATTAAGTATGTCTGTGTTGTTTACAGGAAAGTAAAAAGTGGAATGCCTACATAATCTTATTCAGTCCTATGGCTTCCTATGAATGAGTGTGCCATGCTATTGCCATTATTGCTTTACAAAACTGTCAGGGATCCGTTTTATGCCCTCAGAAACAAATCAGAGGGAAAAATTGATATTGAAATGAACATATTTAAAAATTACCAACATTCGTGACAGATTTAGGCTAGCAAAACAAATAAATTATCCATAACAAAATGCTATAGTGTCGATTTTGATTAAATTAACAATGAACTTAGAAATAGGTTCATTACAGTCTTAATTCCTTTGTCATTATAGCTATATATGTGTGGATTTCGCGTGCATAGGCATAAAGAGTTGTATATTTTTATTGTATAGTAATTAAAATTCCTAGTAGTTAAAAGTGTTATGTAGCCAGTAAACAATAGTCACTGAATACTTATTAGCCTTATAGGTAATAGTAGGTAGCTAATATTGCTACATAAATTCAAGATGTTAGCCTTGAGATCTTGCTCAGGTTTCTTACACTAACATGTATTTGTATTTGGAATCTGCATGATGTTCTTTTGCTTGGCAAATGTCTGATATAATACAAGATAAACAGATCTACACAACGAGTGTTAAATATTAATTATTATAGATTCACGTATAAAGGTATACAGTAGCATACATTTATTTGTTCATCAAATAAAACAATGTGCAAACTATTTTTTACGTCGTTTGCTGCAATTGCAATATTTCTGTATTTTAGTGTTACTTACATTACCAGTATACTAATGTAGGTGTACTATCTGCCTATGATAAACTTTAAATTCAATAGTTTGTATAATTATGCATGGATTTATCAGAGCAGTAAACCCACCGAACCCCACCCAATTAAAGGTAAAAATTAGGTTAAAATACGAATCGCCTTTCATCAATCCCTACACAATTTCAATCAGCATTTTTAGATTTAAAAAATATTATCCTGACTGCAACACCAGCTAAAGGATTTGGAAACAACCCTCCTCGGGTTTGGTTGGGTTATAAACGGCAAGTGTAGGCATATCCGTATATATTTTTTATGAATCATACGAATGAGGCATAAAACATTAAATGCGGAGGTAACCTTTCATTGCATATGCAATGCGGTTAACTATTTATGCATTTTGTTATTGTCTTTGTGGTAAAATTGAAAATGCCTTGTTTTCTTATTGTATCATTGTTGTGAGCACGTTTAAGCATTTCATAAGTGTTACTTCATTACACTGGTGAACTGGTGGATTAAAATGGTAAAGTAAATAAATAAGTAGGTAATATAGTCATGTATTTAATAGTCACCTCCACGCATACTAACGTCAGCAAGTGTCATATTTCACCCTAAAGAAGTACTAAAAGGAGAACAGCACAAGTACAAGCTTTAGCATGTAGTATGCAATTTCTTAATAACGATGTGCGATCAGAATGAGCGTCATTCTCAAATTACGATGACACAACTAGCGACAAGCAGGCGTTCATAAGAATGCTAGATAAATTAGAGCAGCATCTCCTGTAGAGGATGTGTCACTCACTTCCACACATACTTAGGATACTTACTGCTATTTGAATACAGCAAACTTATTGTTAGCATACAATTAAATAGTTTGCTAACTAACACAGCTATCTACTTACTTACATGACTTTGTAACTAATAAAAGCTGTGAATGCCCTGACTAATGCTGAGGTAATTATATCATCCAAAAGCAAAAATACACTTCCATTAACAATTTGTCAAAGAATAAAAGAACTGCAATTGAAATTTTGGGACGAGTGTATTAGTAGGTGCTATGAAATACTGTTCATAAGACAAATGGATAGCTACAGTAGTTATTATATTCTGTCTGTTAAAATAAACGATAAGGAAAAGTTCGCAGATGAAAATGATGAGTTTGACTGAATTGCGCAACTACTCTACAGCTCGTGTTTAGTAGCTATTTAGAAATTCAGCTTTCTTCTGTGTACTGTTAATCACCCGAATTCTTTTCCAATATTTATATCTAGACAAGACAGATTGAAAACACAGATGTTTCACATAACCGAGATTTGTATTGCCTATAGTGTTTTATTTGCGGATGTTGATGCGCAAATTGGATACCTCGTGCTTGCCATCATAAATATTTACAAAAACATTCACGTTATACGCGGGGGCCACTAGTATTTCCTGTCAAACATTCCGCAGTAGCTATTATGGTATTTTGAATAATATTGCTGCATAGTTTAAAAATATACCGATGCTTCCGCTAACACTAACAAAGATATACGCATCAAGAATTCGGATCCGAAACTATATTTTTCCGTAGTGCTGTAATTATCAGCATCATAAATGAGATAAACGTTGAAACATTACATTCTTAAAATCTCAATCACAGTAATATATTACGTTATTGAAAGTTTTCTGAAGTAACATTTTATTGGAAAGGATTAAAAAATAAAGCTTTAAAGTTTTTCAGAGTTGTCTGTAATTTTTGCATCCAACTAACCCTACATACTTTAAATATCTAGATGCAGTAATATTAAAGAAAAAGTGTTCGCAACCTATCCATACATTGAATTCCTTGTATATATTGAAATATGAAGTCAGTAGTAAGATCTGTAATTTTTAATCGTTTCTTGTACTAACATAAATATTTAATATTATATATTTATATATGTACCTAGTTGTAATTGAAGATGGGACTAGTACTAGCTATAAGAATAAAGTAGTAGTTCGCTGTAAAATTTTATTACTGTGGGATATTATCTTATTATATTATATTAAGTTGTTAATTTGTTAATATTTATCCAAATATCGGATTGAAACTATACTATACCACTTATTTAAGTAAATATTTCAAAGATATCCTATTGTAGCCCAAACTATACTTGTTATAATAACACTTTGTTATATTATCGTATTTGCTATTTGCAGAAAAACAACTATACGTACTTCCACCCAATTCAGTAAACAAAGAGTTTTAATTCCCAATCCTATCCTAATCTAATACCTACTTTAAATAACATTGATACAACCACAATGATAGCATTACTAATTATCAATGATCTTTACCACCATGCTGATTATCTCATTTACAAGGACACCGCAATGTAAACATATACGTAAGCGTATTAATAACTCAAATAGATTTCCTTTTGTCGTTGAAGCGTAGTATATGACTGACCAGAAACATCATCTTATCTCCTTTGTAACTTAGATTTTTACAAAAGTGCACCATATGCAGATTTACACGTAAGTCCAAAGCAAGACTGCCCGCAAGAAGTCGACAAAGAGTTATTATCAAAGTGTCATAGTGTCAAGTTTTTCATCCCTTCGTGGGCAAAGGTTGACATCGACAACTGAGTTCTTTTCTTTTAAGTAGTTAAGGTTTCGTCATAGTTATACGTTATACTTAATACAAACTAATGTATTTACTATTTCTGAGCTTTATGTGTTTTAATGCCATACAATCATACAACTGTCTAAGTCTCACAACTACCGACTCTATCGTAACGTAACCTATGTAAAACCTACCACAGTTTGTTTTTGTATTGCACACTTGCATCCCATTAAATTTTAGCTTAATAATCAGAAATGTAATAAAGTAACAAAAAAATAAATGCAGCTGCCAAAAGTAGCTGGAATGGATCAAGTTACAAAGCTTGTAGACAGCATCAAATATAGTTTATGTGGCAATTCGTGTCGTGTCCCTATACAATTATGATAGGGAGTACGACATAATATATGCTACTAACCATCGCAAGTGGAAAAGTCATGCAGACGATATTTTTGGAATTTAGATAGTGAGGGGGAAATGAATAGAGTATCAAGAATGCAGAGAATAGATTGGCAATTCAAAATTTGGTTGAAAGAGAAAATGAAAGAAGATTTGAAGGGGGACCCTTTCATGAGAGGGAGGAGAAAATATATTAGATACATAATATCACCCTCTCTTTCTGATAGTGATGATAATGAGTTAGGTCTACAGTTAATACTTTGTAGTGTAGCTATTTAGCTTTAAAATCGGACTTATGTCCGGAAATATAATTAATATACTGCTGCATGGCTAGCAAATGAAGCTAGGTACAGATTACAGATAGTTGACGAAATATTTTGTCAGTTCATTTGCTTTGCAAGATCAACTCATTTATTTACTTACACTTACATTCCTTTAATTGTTTGAGTTGCTGAAGTTGAAAGTTAAGTTAGGTTAGCTAAATCCTAGCAAGTCAATTTATTTTAATATCCTTGCAATAACACATCAACGGAACTGATAAGAATAAATAACGTTGTTGGTAGTTGGTACTTTCAGAATAACAATTGTTTACACAATTTTATCTTTGCAGCACCACCACCCAGCAACATAATATCGCATATCGGGATATCGAGTTTAAGTGCTAGGTTTGCAATACGTACGTAAGTGCAAACGTGAGTCATCGATGTAAAAAGAGTGAAAAGTACCTAATATACTATATCTAATGAAGTTACAGATATTCTCTGTTCATTTCAACATTACAATATAATTATTTCTGATTCAAAGCTACAATTTGTGACAGTATGCACAATAAAAATAGTAATATTATTCCTCTATGATTTATTATATTTCAGGAGAAATTATGTTAACTGCATTAGTAGGATATCTTATTGTAATAACTATAACTGTGTGTTAGCACGTGTGGATCATTATAGAATCGTTACGATCTGTAAACAATATCTGTTGCAGTAGTATTAGTAGTAACATAGCTAAGCAATTAACTGCATTATTTGAACACAGTCTATTTAATTAGTATCATAAAAAAGACATTGCTAAACTATGTAATTTACTTATTTGAAATGATTTTTTATTGTTGCCATTTGTCATGCAGTTCGTTATACACACTCAATTTGCAATTTGTCGTATACTGCAGACATATTTTGCCAAGCGGTGCAAATGCGAAATGGTGGGTTGACTCAGGCAACGCATACAAACAGTAAAATTATATTTGTTGCTTGAAATCATCTTTGGGCCAACAACCTTTCTGTTTGAAAACTAAAGACACAAACTAAAGAAAATTTGACTACAGTCAGACACAGGTATACCTATACATATAGTACAACTTCATGCAGTGTGCCCACATTTACGAACTTAAGTAAATGCATTGCATAAGCTACCCACATGGATATTATTATTATCTATTTTACTTACAATCCTTTGACCCGGTCTTGTCTGTGTTGCTAATACTGAGCGTTTTACTATCATATTATGCAGAGTTTATATATCATCGTTACTTTCTCAGACACAAAACACGAAGTTAAAGACATCTGTGAAGTCTACAGTAAACACGGATAAAATATACATCTATAGATAAATTCAAGTATCAAATTGTAATATTACATTTATGTATACGGCTCATAAACAGAGATACAGATATTGTTCGTACATTAAAAAAGTCATAACATGATTACCATAAACACAACTTACTTATATGCTGAAAGTAAGTAATTCATCTGAGAGAAAATGATTGATTTTGGGGAAAAGTAGTCCATATGGTACATATTTAGCTTAAAGTTAAGTTAGCGAGTCACAAAATGATGTTAACACTATCCAACCGTAAAATTCTGTTTTTGTGTATACTTATTCAGTTTCCTATTAGCCTATTACTCATGGCTTGCATTAGTAAATCAACGAACTCTTCAAAATCGTGTTCGCAAAGAAACCTAGCATGTATTTACACTATACGCCTAGACTTAGACTGAGGTACGTTATATAGATACCTTGTGATTTACAATTGTAAGTATGTACCATTATATCCAAGCTAAAAAGACTAGCTTACTATAGCTATGGGCGTAAAGACGAACAATGTGTGTAGTATCGGTATTTGTAGCAGATGTGGTAGCCATGTAATGTATTGTAAATGCAGCTAAAGCGTCTACGGCTAAAAAACCCTATTTGGGTATATGGTACACAACCCATTTGCCATTATTTCATGTGTAACATGAAATACGTTAAGAATTAGCTACTCTAGCAAATACTACCCTTAACCTAACTTAATATATTTACCCACCTTTTCCTTTTCAAGTGAGATGATGTGCTACTGAATGTGGCATACGTACAAAAAGCAGGTACAACAATACACTCAGTCAGTAGGATAGTAAAGCACAATTTTAATATTAAAAAATTGGCAAACCTTTGAACTGATTCAGTTACAACGGCATGCATGGCGTGAGTCATGCTCAGCTAAATACGTTGACAGTAGAAAGATATTAATTTGCTGTAAATTGCAATTGTAGTGCACAACATTAAATAATATTACCCAATAGAGATTACATTACATCAATGCACAATTATATTATCATAAGTGACATGCCATTAGGTAAACTTATAAAAAAATCTACCAGTAGTGCCTCCATTGCAAATATTTGATGTCATAGATTTAACCAGCTTGATTTTATATCGCAAATTAATATTCTCTCCAATTCACATTAGTCTGAAAATGTTATGTGCTTTTTCCGAATAGTTAAAAATTACTTTTACTGATTAAGTATGTAATGATAATGATATGCAGGGTAAAAGGATGTGGTAAAACCTAGTTTCTAACAAAATTGTATGCTGACCAATCACATTTAAAAAATGTGAGCTTGCTTTCTGTCAAACATAGGCAAACTTCTTTCATTTGTTTCAATTCCATCAATGTTTCAAGCTTCTATTTGTCTAATATAATATGTAGGTACCTTAATCATCTTTGGTCTTGATGATTGTATAAAGTTTCGCTATTTTACCTTCATATTATAGTTAGATTGGGAAGACATAATACGCTGCACAAGCCTATAAGTTTTCCGAAGCCATTATCTCTGAGCTATTAATTTTTTACAGTTCCTAGAAATAATAACCTATCTGCAATAATTATTTGAATCCGTTTTTATTTAAATCACTAAGATTGAATAACGCACAGATTTTCAGTTTCTGATAGTTTGCAGTTGAGTGAATTTATTTTCATTATAAAACTCACAGCTTTTGAAACCGCGTGTTATTATAGTATGAGTATTAGAATATATTAGCATAAAATAATGTAAGGATACAGAGCCTACCTAAGACTTCACTTCATTGCACTCAGGAGTTTATTTGCCCAGCCATTGCAATATTGCAATGATGGCAAAAGCAATAATAGTAGCCATAGAACATGATTCTTCACAAGGTAAAAAATAATTTCCCACTATAAAGTAACCACAGTCTCTGGATATACTACGCTGTGGGAATTTATACTTTAAACTTCAGCGATATTTCCTTGGAAATAATAACATTTCAATGGGGAATCATTTATTGTATTTAGTTAAATACGGAATACAGTAGCTGTCTGCTTCTTAGCGATTTCATAATGTTAAGAACAAAACATCAATGTGAAACTTGGGTTAACTAAACTACACAAGAAAGCTATCCTTAAATTCTTTGTCGTATTTACCAGAACGGAAATTCCTTTGCAAATTATATGAATACCAATATAAGCATGTACATTTGCAAAAAGAGTGAAACTTTAGCTAAACACAGCACAGGTTTACATTTATATAAAATAATCTAATGTCCACTTCATTGCCTAATTAATAATGAAATTGATGATAAATAATATAAATGTAGCAGGTGGCATAGACCAAAGTACGACTAATGTTTATTTAACTACCATTGCCATTATTGTGGTAGCGAAGTAGAAATAAGTTGTGTAATCTATTTGTAATATACCTACAAGTATTTATATTATAAGCAATGCAAAAACTGCCCGCGTAGACAGTAAAATATTGATTTAATTAAAGTGATCTTTGGACGTTAAATTAGAAGGATTGTGCTTACCAAATGTAATTTGCGTAGATATTAAGTATGGCAAACCCAAATAATTGAGGAGAAGGCAATGGTAATGGAGGTTTAACAAAACAGAGAAGTTAAACTACTTAATTAGACTGCTAGGTTAATTTAAATATAGACCACTAACTGTTTAATCCTTGTCTGTAAACAATAAACCATTTTAATCGAGTTATTCGGCATGATATTGTAAAGGGTATAGTTAATACACATTAGTTAGTCTGGATGAATGTTATAGTATAATACCTAATTGTAGTGAAGAGTGTATTATGTATACATATTTACTGGGCTGTTTTATGTTTGTTTGTGTGCAG
Organism: Tomocerus mixtus; assembly: GCA_034694165.1. Taxonomy (NCBI): domain Eukaryota; kingdom Metazoa; phylum Arthropoda; class Collembola; order Entomobryomorpha; family Tomoceridae; genus Tomocerus; species Tomocerus mixtus. Next base: position 67,548 of record JAQFYC010000003.1, on the reverse strand, counting down.
ACTGATATCCATCCATTTAATGGTATTTTTTATTTACTTCAGTCAGTGCTTAAAAATACTAATACAGCTAATGAGTTTACTCTGGCAGAACATTATGCTAGATATATGGGGAAACACCAGAATTGGCGAATAATGTAATGTAGGTAAGTGAAGCAACACAAAAAACAGAGTTTTAAAACCTAGTTTAATGCACGCTAATATTACTAAGTTCTGCAACTTCTGCAAATAATCAATGTACTGTACACCCGTGTAACATATATTAATACCTTATACATATGTTACTCGGTATCTTAATAATGAACATTTGCGTTGGTAATTGTTTCGTGAAAGTACATCTTTCTAATATATTTAATATCAATATCAACATCCGACTCCGCCACGCTAAATAATAAGGTGGTAAAATAAATATGCACTTGTGGAATATGTCAATTTTCGTGCTTTCTTTTGTACACATAAATTTAGCCTTCAATCTCGTTTAATACATTTGAACTTCAAAATAAAGTAACCATTATATTTACTGGCCTGTGTGATCATTAAAAATCAATAATGTCAAAATAGACGCTTCCTAAAGAATTAAAGAGATACACTGTCCCTCTTTTACATAGGTAACAAACATGTACACAAAAGTTTCACTTGTTGCAGATAGTGGCGACAGGACTAATTGCGATATATTTACATAAGCTAATAGTTTGCTAAAATAATGATTAGCATCACATATATCCGAATAGTTAACTCTACATTTAAAAAAAGAAAGTATTTGTAGAATTTTTAAATGATATGTATACATATGCATTAAAGTAGTTTGTAGATATAATATTTATTATTTATATATTGGTAATTAAGGTAATTCAAATTCAATGTTCACATAAATGTATTTGTGTGCTATTAGTAGATGAAAACCCGTAGTCGCAAAATTATTTTAGTGCCTTCCTGCAATACATTACTATTACTTTCTGTCTGCTGAAATAGTGTTTTTATTATGATAATCTATCTGTGTTACCATACTCTCACACTAGACACTAAACACTGCAAAACTGCATGCATTAATGCAAAAGCTTGCAAGTAGGATGCATAAAAAGTCCCATTTATTCACAATCAGTATGTCAACTAAATCTAATACGCTAGCTAAGCTTGTACTAGACACTACTATACTAGTGTAGTGCCTAAAAGTAAATAAATAAAATATTTCACAGCAACACAACTGGGTATCGATGTCAGATTTTCTCACACCTTTAGATTAAATACAAGAATACATAAATACGTTTACAAAGATGTAAACTATATCCAATCGTATTCAACCAAGTTATCTTGATGCTATTAGTACTCGTACATACCTACATTATATTTAGTAGACTCGTTTACAAGCAACACTATTTAAAAATAATAATGTCAAAACGCACATTACCATCAAGCAATTGCTGAAAACGCTTTTTTAGCAATGCAATTTGAAAATACTTGCATCTTGCATCCAAGTTCGTCGTATTTAGCAAACTCAAATGTAGGTTACATCTTCCTTTTGTTTCTATGCGCATCAACTGTGAATTGGGCACCATAAGGATAAGGGAAAGCTATATATTCATATTGACAAGCTAATCTAAGCATTCAGTGAAAATACAATAATTTATGTGGAGCCACAAAGTGTATAAATATGTGAGTATATTTGAGTATGATTTGAATTCCAATGGCAAACGTAAACATAAAAGAGGATCAATTAGAGCCAAACTGGGACATCCAAAATCATAATTGTTGACGAACCTACAGTAAAGGAAGCATACTACTGACTATACCTACAACATGTACCATATTACCAGAATGCTACACTGGGCTACGTAATGAATATAATATGTCTTGCCTGATTTTAGTTTGGGATAAGAAAATATGCTAACCGACTTAAGTAAGCATTTGACATGCATGCAGGCAGCAGCCATCAGGAAATAAGTTCCCACATTAAAAAAATAGAGACGGTGAGGTGCATAAAAATATTGCGGATTTCTGTCCTTTGCCACTAACACGTTAAATTTTGATGACAGTGATATCTTAACATCTACATTAGATACATACATAAGACAGAAAACAATTGACAATAGTAAAATCTTGATAAAATCAAGAATTGCAAAGAAAACTTTATGTACCTATATAAACGTTTTATGCAAATAAGTAGCATTTTGTGTCGTGTAAAATGTAAATACTTGGAGTGGTAGCAAAACAAATTAAAAAACCAAAGCATTATTTTTGTCATAAATGTATAAAGAAACTAACGTACGACAATAACTGTAACCTTCGACCTTGTGATTGCAGATTGCGCATTGTTTTGCAATTTCTACTGTAAAAAACGGCCATCTACTAAACCACAGAACCTGGTACCTACGACGAATGATTACGTTATGATGTAAACGTCCTTACATAAATTACGATACGATACGAAAAAACATTTGTCTTCAATATATTTTATTCTATTCTATGCTGCAGAAATTATATATTTAATTTATGAACTGTTTTACGTATGTATTGTAATTTTCCTTGGTTTAAGTGCAACCTTATCTTATCGAGGAATGCAAAGGAAGAGTATTAACGTTGTAGCTTCTTGTAAAGTGCAACCTGTAACTAGTACTGATTTAGTTACAGATTAGACGTTTGCCACAGATTTATTAAAGTTGATGACCTAATGCAGTAATAATGTCATTCCTTTAACTACATACTTAGTAGAGACCTATCCCTAGCAGTCTACTTAAATAATAGTTTAGAATAACTATGGTCAGTATTAAGTGTGTCAACATATGTACTAATTTCTGCTTCTATTTACTAGGTTTACTAACAATTCGATAGAAATTTTTGATATACAGATAGCAACAGCTTAAGATACAGTTTATAATATGAAATATAGCAAAATATACTTACCATTTACCATCCAAACTGTATAATATTTCCAAGTGGGTACTTTTTAAAAACTTTTACACGGAATCACGGAATTTAAAACTTAGTCTCTTTAAAATTGTATACATTAACTGGAATATATTTCAGAATTTATTTGCAAATGTGTCTGTATTTTGTTTGTGGAGTTACCCACATAAATTTGTGGGTATCTGTGTTCCTAAAATTTTGGTATAAAGGAATGTATTAATGTATATACTTATTTCATTTGTATTTTGTGTTTATGTGTTGAATAAATAATTCAGTGTAGAATGTAGAATTAGTAAATTTTTGCGTATATATAAAATATTTATTGTTGCACTTGCAAAATATTAGGTTTCATTAAGTTACTTTTACTTGCAATATAAAGGACAGATTTCAATTTTCAATTCAATCTGTTCAATGAATCTTAAGTATTCAATCACTCAGGTAGTTGTAGTTGTAGTAGTTAGTTGGGTGGGTTGTTTGGTTGACTCATCCGAATGAAAGCAAAGAACTTGTTAGATGTGTTGTTGCAATAAGTGTGCGCATACAACTTTCAGTGTCTATACTCTATACATACGTAAGTAAACTGAACACACGATTTAATAAAATATGCTCACGTAATTCTTATTATTTATTAATTGATTTTATTTAATTCCCCAAGAGGAGCATACACACACTCTGTCAAAAATGAAATACAAATCTGCATAGGAATGGAAGTAGGCTAACTCTAAATAGATCTAGATTCTAACTATTCCCTATCTACTAATGTGTATTTGAACTTTGCAGATAAAATTTTGGTCTTTAGTTTTTGCAATTGTAATGCAATGTATATTATGTACAAACAAGTGTCTATTTTAGTTGTATGTTAGAATCTTTGTATGGTATGTTGACTGTTGACTGTTCTTCTTCGTTGTCTTCGTCACTATCTCGTCACTCCTCGCGAAATACAATAATATAATGTAATATAATACATATAAAAATATTTATATGGCTTATTGTACTCGCATGTTATGTACGTATCGTATGAAGTTCTTTTTGCTTGTACATAGAGTAGGTTCAGGAGCAACACCAACGTAACGTAACGAACGAACGTACTGATAGTAATAGTTTAGTAGTAGAATAGAGTAAGTATTTTTATGTAGCCGTCACTCTTAGCTGACTCGTCCGTTTGCTCAACTCAACTCAACTGAACGGAATTGTTTTGTTAAGCTAACTGAGCTCTACTACTGGGACTGTGACTATGACTTGACTTGACTTGACTTCATTTTTATGTTTGTCTCCCTTCTCTGACGGGGATTCTTCCACTTCTAAGCTTTATACTTGTAGTAATAGACGTAAACGTAGCCCTATTTTGTCTGTACGTACATAATAAAAGTAAGTTGAAAATTGGGTTGAGCTTTACCCGCACTATGTCCAGGGAAATATATATTATGCATAAAAGTCAAGCAGTGTCAGTGTCAGTACACAGAATAATAGCAATAATATAATTTACCACAAAGCAAAACTGTGCTCTTCTGTGATACACCAAAGGGGCTACATTTTTTTATATCTCTATAAGAGTACATAGTATTAGTAGAGATAAAAATGACAATATTTATACATGAACTTTTAGTTAGCAAGGAGTCAGTTTTACTACATAGCATGCTTTTTTATGTTCCATCTTCCCAACAACTCCAAAGTCACTGTTTTTTGTACAGAGTATAAACCTTGCTATGCAAAGAATTGTTGCTTCCTACTATATTAGCTATTTATGTAGTATGAAAAATATTCCCTGCTGCACTACATAGTTAGCATAAAACAAAAGCTGTATGTACATACTGTATGTAGTATTTGAATTTCTGAATGAAGAATTAAAGTTAAAGCTAATAGGAGTTTTTAGTACAACAGTACTTAAGCAGAGGATGAATGAGTAGTATTGTTAATATATTATGGACAGTAGTATTTTGTAGAAGCACAGGATAATATAAATATGAGATTTACTCATCCGATAATATATAATGGGGCCACATTCGCTAACAAATTCAGTTTTCAACTAACGAAAGGAAATAAATATGTATAGGTGGATACATAGAGGAGAAGCGAATTGAAACTACTTATAGTTGGTAGCTCCTTTTGTAGTGAAGAATAAGAAATGTTAATTTGTGGATCTGGTAGCAAGTTAGCAAAATAAGTGTAAAAACGCTGACTTGTAAGCTATATATCTTATTCTTAGCTCTGTGTATTTCAAAGTCATCCACCGCAACAACATTATACTACTATATACCTTTGGGCTACGTTAATGTTATTATGCACGTAAGTTGTAAGAGTGAGACAACATATTTGATATAGAATTTGTGTACTTGGGTACTTACGTACGTATGTACACCAAACATGCAAATAAGGGAGTGAATGTAATTTAAATTGCAAGCTATAGGTAGGTAAGTGTAGTGTAAAATAAAAAGTAAGTTGTCCTCGTAAGGAAAAATACATGAGGGTAGAATTTCGTATGTGAGTGAGTAAGTTGTGTGAATTCAATGCAGCTAAACACTAACACATAGTGCTATTCTATACAAATGTTGAGCTTATTGCTGACTGCATTCAAACTTCGTTGAAGCAAGCAACAGTGTTGAAGATTAAGAAAAGAAGGTGGTCCTCAAACTATTGACTCGCTGAAGGGATGAGCTTCTAATCAAGCCAGTGGAAAATTGTGGAGTAATGGAAAAATGAGGTTGGTCAATCACGGGGAACGTGAATGGAGTAACGGTTGTCACTTTTAGCAATGAGATGTTTTTTGCTTGCCCATTTTAAAATTTTACAAGTACCCATGTTGAATTTTTAGTGTAATACATGCTTAAAATGCTACAGCAGCATACAATATAAAAATTTGCGACTCTTTGCCAAAAGTTACGTACTAATTATCATAATTTCTTATTCCCTGCAATTTATTTGTTCATGTAGATGTTAGAATAATACTTGCTTTTATGGGCCCCAGAGTAATAATTGATTAAATAGTTGCGTAAATATACATATATTGTATAAATGAAAAAATTTCTTGCAAATGAGAAAATTTAAATTAAACATTTATTTCATTGCACTTTAATAGTGTAATATTTAACCCATTTACTTACTAATTTGAGAGGCAGTATTGCCTACCTATGTGTCTTGGTTAAGTACTTAGAACACAATAAAATAATCCTCTACCCTGGATGGAAGCTGGGAATTCTTTTCATGTTTTCTATCCTCTTTGCATACACATCATTGTATTCTATATACTAGGTTAGTTTGCTAAGAGTACCAACTAAACGAAGTAAATAGTATACATATACCTATGCCATGTACAATGATTCTTCTGCCTCAATACAACAATACATTAGTACATAATATGAGACTAGTAATTATATATATTACACTTATTTATTAGTACGTTGGCAATTCAGACTCCACTATTCGAGTTGTGTTTCCTATAGGAAGGCAATAACATAAAGCCTAACTCTAGCTACTTAAAATATAGAGATAGCCTACTAGTAAGAACAAGAATATATCTGATTCACCTTTACCTTTAGCATATTAGTACATTATATATTTATTAGGTGAATGGAAAAGGGTTAGGGATTACCTTAAAGGAGTATCATACAAAATTCCACTAGTACTGCTTTAATACTTACAACTTACCTGTAGTATTTGTTATAGTAAAGAAAATATATATAATAGTAATTTTCGAAGTATCGTTTTACTACAACTATTACTGATCCTCTATTAGATATATATTTACTTTCAGACGACTAAATTTAATAGTCTAAAATGGTTAGCAAGTCTGTGTGCCTAAGAATATTCCATATGCATTTTTATTCATATTTTACTCGCCTCCTAATAATGTTCCATGGTAAACAAGAAAGTTTATTCTATATAGAAAGCGAGGAGGAGACATTTACCGACACTAAAATTAGCATATGAATGCATGCATCATGCATGGAACTCAAGCAACCTAGGTTTGAAGAGACATGGGACAAAAAAGTCAATGTATAATAGTCCATCTTTAACTTCTGGATTTTTTCAGATGCCAAAACGATATTTTACAAAAATTTCTCCAAGTAAAAACAGTTTTTCCGTTACCAATATACCTTATTTTGTAGTTGGAAAAACAAGTGCTAGTCTACTGCACCTTTTTGAGGCAGATTTTTTCATTTATTTGTTGTTCTCTCCTTTTCTTTCCTACCTGTTGCTGAAGAAATACCCAACAACCAAATTCAGTACAAAAGGAAATGAAGCCCAACCAGATACCTATAATACCTATTTTATATTTTGACAAAAATTTCGCCCTCTCCTTATGATTATTTTTCGTTTGTGCATACCTTAATTATTTTAATATTTGTATGTTTATGTAGACGACACATTAGCTGAAACTAGTTAAATACTACAAGACGGGTATATATAACCTGATTTTTTTGATTGCCTGACCTTACCCTAACAATAATCTCAGAAACGACTGTCGTAGAACTTCACCACTTCACTGTAAAAAAAGTTGGTCGCATAGAAAGAATTTAAGCCTGGATTCCTAAATGAAGTAGAATGGTATCTAGATGCTGTACCTATAAATATACAACTTTTCACAAACCGCCTAGATATTAATAATACACACAACCTTTGTTATAAATGTTAGGAAGGTAAGCTAAGGGAAAGCATAATAAGGAACTACCTGAATACCTGTAGCAATTAGGAAATACTACAGGGCACGGACACTATGTTTAGTATATATCGAAGTACCAATGCAATGCAATGATAACTGTATTATATATGAAGGATGTACGGGTGTTCATATATGCACCAGACATCTATTGAGTTTTGTTCCTTGGTCCCTGACCGATGTCCTGGGTATAGGAACACTTATACGTAGATAAGGGACCCTTTCTTTTGTAACCTGTTTTTTCACTGGAAATCCATTTCATGTCTGTGGCTGCCTGATTTGAACTTTGTCCTTTTCCTATGCTGAAAATATATCAAATGCATATATATAATATGCCAGTTGTTATAGTTTGTTGTAGCTCAATATTAATATACCCACTGCATAACATTTTTTGTACAAATTGTTATAAAAGTTATGATGTAAATGAGAAAACATTGGACTCTTCAAAGTCAAACTGGACCTAATATGCTAAGCAGTCTAAAAAGTGTACAGAATATTATCTTATTATTTTTACTTAAGTTCTATTAGTAATATCGTTATCATAACATTTGCAGCCAATATAATTACGTTCCCATTGAAAAGGGAGTTAAGTATTTTATATTTTCATATATTTAGGTGTTCTTGTTTACAAAAATCTATCGCGGTGACTCAATATATTCTTACAGTCCCAAGTATGGTAAAAATATGTTAAAACTGTTACATAAACATGAAGATAAAATTATTTCTTGTGTAACTAATCCAAAAATCCAACCACACCACAACTTTAACTATAAGATATAATTCATATTACTTTAAAAATAAAAGCATAACTATTACCACTTGGTTAGTTTAAGGTACCATAAAAACCATACATACAAAAGATCGAGATTAGGGATCCGATTGTGACTCTGAGTCAGAGATGCAGAGAGTTGTAAGATCTCAATAGAGTAGGAAGATTAACAACACCTACTATATTTTTACGTGTCGTGTAGGTACAGAGTACTACTCTTAATAGTTGATGCTGGGGTTGATACTTCTCACTCTCACGTCCATGACTTACTCTTCAAATATCATAATATGTGAATAAATAAGGTTTATAAATATACTATGCACGCATTATGTATAAACTCAGTATGTAGTAGTAGTTTTCATTGTGAATTGTGAGTCAGACTATTGAAATGGGAGATGTAACTTATATATGTATTATAATATATATTTAATTACTATACGGTATAGCAAGTCTATAAGTTTATTTCTTTGTTTAAAGGAAGATTCAAGAAGTCATTAAATTGATAGTCGGCATACTCATCGGCGCACATACATAACACTCATGTAGTATACTACTTACTATACTTACTACGCCATATAAATATTTAATATTCGTATACTTAATACAGGTATTCATTACATTCAAATAAAGGTAAAAACGTGCGATGATATTTAAGGATAGTTCCCGAAATGCCAAAAATTTGAAGGATTTTACTTTTTCATACTTATTGAAAGCTCTCTTATTTTATCTATCAGTAGTAATCATTAACTAATAGCCACACAATTTTAGATGAGGCAAGATATGCCCGTATTATTTATGTTCTTGTGAAAAGTACTGAATTGAATTCGACTATCAATTTATTATGATTTTTGCAATAAGTTATAAATAGGTTTAGCACAAAGCACAAAGAGGTTACCATGCAGACTATAGGTAGATTAGCTAGATATCAGATGTTACATAGAAAGCTATGAGAACTAAATATAATATAAACAGAGATAATTTAATTGTAGCGTGGTGTACAAAGAAGCCCAGCCCAATTCGTTACACTGATGAATTGTAGTCCGCCCTTTATATCCTCGTTTCTAATTGTTGTAAGCCCATCACAATGACATTAGCCAATTAGAAATTTAATTGCTACAAACTATGCACTTTATAGGATTAAACGGTCACTTGCTTGTTACAAAGACTGATTTATGTAGGGTAAATATATCATGGAACAGCACAAGATACCTAGGCTTCTTATAGCTAATGGCAAAGGTGCTCAAAATCTGTTTACATTAGTAAATTTTATTTTATTTACTGCATAAAATTTTAATTTTGACTTTATCCCTGATTTTAATATGATAATATTATGAAAAGTTATAAGAACACGAATTTGGTAGAAATATTTTTACCAAACCTAAGTGCGATGAAGATACATACGTGGGCTTTTAAGCCTTTTTACTTTACATACATGCATTTTGCTTCAAATGTACACAAATCTTTGACACCAAAATTGGCACATTACGAATGAGGATACTATTTAGCAATAAATATGTAATTTATTGAAATAATAATAATACCATACCACAATCATGCAGCAGTTGAGACTTGAGACTCGAGATATTTCTTCTTTATAGTAATGGTATCTTATCGTTGCCCCACAAGGCAACTTGCTACCTCTAGCTTACACTTTCAACAACTACATTATACAGAAAACATTTTTGTTACACATTTTATACTTTATAGCGATATGGGATGCATCATTACAAAAATGCATTGTAAAGCAATTAATTATATTTATTGCAGAATACACCTATGAAATTATTTATAATGTAACCAAAACCAAGTAACATCATCTTTAAACTGATGAATTAATATACGGTGATTTGTGATGGTACCTACAGTACCTAGTGGTACTCTGGAACTGTAGCAATTTTAAATAAAAATAAGGTTGAGTATTATTAATTATCCTATCCAATATCCCCTCCTTAATTAATTTAGTAGGTAAAATAGTTATATTTTGTGTACCTGGGATGGGAGAGAACAACCTTGAGCTGACTCAGCTGCTTAGGACTATCACTTCAATAATGCTAAATCAATCCATCAATCAATCAACTAAAATAATATATGATGACGAAACAAAATACTGATAAAGACTTGGGATAAAAACCGGAAAGGATTAATTTGTATGGTATAATAATTTAGGGCATCATGGTAGGTAAATAGTTCCGTAGGGGTCTTTGGACATTGACCACAATATTTTATAATTAATAAATACTTACAGGTATGTATACTACTACAGATGGAAATAGTAATGTCTACTTTCGCAATGAATTTATATTTTTAAGCAGTCTGGCTTATTCAATACTTATCAATATTTTGATTCTTTGCATAATTACAGATAAAGGGGCCATTCTAATCAACATTTAAGTTAGCGGTTATGAATATATATGCCTAAAAGAAATGAATAAAATTGTGCATGATTTGCAATTATTAACAATTTTACACTGTGACAGATTGCAGGATTCACTTCCACAAAAGAGAGATTTTGATTGATTTTTAGTTTGCAACTGCTTTAGCTATGAAAAACTTTGACATAGTCATTCATATTATTGTCATATCATGAAATTATTATTTTATAATGCGTTTTGTAACTTAAGTTTCAGTATGGATTATTTGTAACTCAATTATTTAAATTGTCTGTTTCTAATTAAATGAACTATTACACAAATACATACATCATTTATTTAGCATCAGTTACAAATAAATAGAGTTAACTCTCATTCATTATAGTAATGTAATTAATTACAGAAAAAATTGTTGCTAATTGCATAGCCTACATAATAAGAGTAGTACATGCATGGACTACATTTAATACAATTAAGTATACCATATTAGCGCTATGCCTATAGAGTGTGGTAGAATGAAAGGATGCGGATGCGGATGGATGGCAGGACTCATTATTCGATTATACAATAGAAGCAATAAGAACACAGTGCACCTAAATACTAATACTACCTACCTATATTAGCAACCTATACATTTCACAACGAAATACACACATAAACAGAATATTAGTATCTGTAGGTAGATGTACTTTTAGGTATTCTCATTTTAGGTATATACAGTGCACCATACACCTGCAGTATGTAGTGGAGTTCTATTCCACAATACTATTCACTTCACTGCATCTGCAATAGCCACACATATGCAAGCTTTCCCTTACGACTTGCAGAGATATTATTTCTACTAAATTATACTTTTATTATTAATTAGTATTTTGTCCCACGATATCAAATTCATTAGGCATCTAGGACTCATTTTTAAGACGGAGAAAATACAATTTTGACACATATCACCGTATACCGGTTAAAACATTTTTACTTGACGTGTAGCCTACACTACAGCGGATTCGGTAAGCCAAATATCGATCATTTCTAGCTGTAAGTTTTGAAATACAACGACGGTGTGCAATTCTAATTTTAAAATTGTCCTACTTCAGAATTTCAAGTCTTAAGGATTAAGGGACACTGTTGTTGACTTACTAATTAGTGGGATAATTGAGTATTTTTTGTTACTGACTTTACTGCCAAAATTAATTGGTTGCACATAGATCGCCAACACTATTTGGACCAATTACCAAATTGACATTTTATTTGCCCTTTAAGAAACTGTTCCCTACGTTTGTAATTGTAAGCTGGTGATAATATCTGTATAGGCTGCGTACCTAATTTACCCGTAGGTCGTTCAAAACAAATATGGCAATCTATTTGTAAACTAGTGTATATACATATTTTTAAAAAATTCTTAGCATTGAATTACTGCTGTGCAGTATGGAAATTAAAGTATTATTTTATTTATGGACTTTGAAGTTCTAAATGGTAGGAAATGAAAAATAAAAATATTACAATAAGTTTTGGTTGAGTTTTGTGCTTAATGTCTTAATTTGGTACACAATGCAAATTATGCTTTCTGCTTACTCCTAAATATTTTATACAACCTACCATCATAAGTTTTAGATTACTGAATTTAATTAATATAATATAATTATTACGTGGCTAATGCTAGTATTTTTTGGATTTCAGGTAGCTGGTATCTGTCACCTGTAATCAGTATTCGCAAATCAGCTACTGGAAGTAATGCTGAATTCGAAATCGTATTGCGACTAGATGTACAGATTAACCTTAAGCTTGATGTCGTCAAAACACAGAAGCCGTTCCTAATGTGATGAATAATTCCAGTAATGACTCGAAATATATGGACTTTGCCTTCAAGTTGGCAGAAGAAGCTCTTAAATGCGGTGAGGTGCCAGTAGGCTGCGTTTTCGTGTACGAAAAGGAAGTAATCGGAGCTGGAAGAAATTATGTCAACGATACAAAAAATGCTACCCGGCATGCCGAACTTGTAGCAGTAGATGCAGTTCGACGCTGGTGTCATGTAAAGAAAATTTCATGTTTGGAAGTCTTTGAAAAATGTCAACTTTACGTGACCGTGGAACCATGTATCATGTGCGCATCAGCCCTAGAACAGCTACGAATTCCGCGAATAGTTTACGGATGCGATAATGAGCGATTCGGAGGTTGTGGCTCAGTTTTAAATGTTTTTCTTTTAAAAGGTGCTCATAGACCTACAGTTATATCGGGTGTTCGGGCTGAAAGCGCCATACCATTACTAAAACAATTTTATCAGGGAGAAAATCCAAATTCTCAAAAAGTAAAGCCAGTGAAAACTAGGATTTCACCTGTATAATGTTGTACCAACCATCTACCCAAGATAAAAGTGAATTAACTGCAAAGAGACAAATATCTGAAATTTTGACAATATCAGCAGAATCTCCTACTAAAGAAAGTGACAGTGGCGGAACACGCAAGTATCGTTTTAATGTTAATAATCGAATTCCAATAGTATCCCCTCCTCCTCAACAAGATATCGTCAAAGTTGTAAAACCTGCCGTTTCCCCCTATTCATCACCGAAGTCCATTCAAAATGCATCTTCGGAATTTCAAAGTCTCAAGTTAGGTAATAATAACCAATCTTCTCATTAATTTAAATATACGGGACGGTAACATATTTTAATAATGTGATATTGTTGTAGTGTTGATGACACATATGAGGACCACAAGTTAATTAAATTATAATTTTTGTTTTCCCATTAAGAGTCTTTGTCTACCATGGAAGAATTTAAGGCTGTTTCGGAAACATTCTCCTCAATGTTAGCTAAAGAAATTTCAGTTTCAAAAAAATATAACGAGGTATGGTACAACTCAATTTCGAAATGCTAATAAGACCAATGCTGTTTAAAATATTTTCATTAATATGTATGCGATTTAGTTAGCAATGACTTTGAGGGATTGACTAATACCAATATTTCTAATTTCTAGATGGGATCCTCAATTGTTGGCAGCGAGTCCAAATCTATTTTGTCTTCGTCGGATGAAGAAACAGATTCTACGCAGTCCGTTTTTAAACAACAAGTAACGTATTTCAATCAGATGAAACAATTTTTAATGACTCAACAGACGTCGTTACAACAGAATCTAGAAATACTCAATAAAAAAGCTGCAAAGAAAAATGAAACTTCGGAAGCCTCCAGTCGAAAAGATGGTTCATTAGAGAAAATAAGTTCAAAACCGACAGACGGGATTTCCGACATAGTCTCGCAACCTACCGAGCTTGAAGTTTTAAAACAGTGGAGCAGCTCATCTTCAAGAAAACGGAGTAAGTTTATTTGTGGAAGGATTCCGGACTGTTCAGTCGGGTAGAGTAGATTGCTGGTCAGTCGTATTATGTAGATAGTCACAAGTTTTATACACATACTACTTATTAATCGAAATTCCCTATTGTACCTAAATATTAGTAGATATTTTATATTTTATTTCAATGTAATGTTGGCTTTAAAGGTCACCAATACCAACCTTGCTTAACAAATTATATTAATGAATAAGGTGCGTAATAGCAAATGAGTAATTACCTAAATCGGGTATTTTATTACCTCCATGATAAAACTCCTTTTAGACGTAGTCCCAGCAATCTACGCATAAACGCTGAATAAGCTTTCCATTATTAGTCATGGACCAGAATTTGTCCAAAGTAGAAATTAAAATTACCTTAATATTTCTATGTTTGTATTGTAGCAGACAATACACACATATGTCCCTTATGCGGGATGGAATTTGAAAGTACTGAAAGTTCAGAGGTCTTGGAGGAACACGTTGCAGGACACTGGTGCTCGACAGATCCATTGTAGAAGCTTACGAGGGGTTGCAATCTAACTCAGAATACTGTGATGAAAGTTACCTTACAAGTACCACTACTTTAGACAATACCATATAAGGAAATGGCTGATTTTGTATATTGACATGGTTATAAACTAAATAATATTAAGTTATCACAACAAATGTATATAATCAAAACTTTACCATTAACGGTAATAAAGATGATCAAAATGCCTCAGTAACATTATACCTACCTTGCAAGCCTACACTAACTTTTTACAAACTCATTGGCATATTTAATTCATTTTTATTTAATAATAATTTATGATAGTGCTGCATAGTCTGTGAACGCCTTCTTAATATTATGAAATTCTAAATGCGAGAGTATATGAGGTGTATCAAGATAATATGCCAAATGGTGGAAAAATAAACTCAATTTGTCGCAGTTGCTCTCATACATTTTTGATATTATGTCTTGTTGACTACAAGCATTTTATTAGCTTTCATTATTAATTATTACAATAACCTTTTTAAACATAATTTATAATTATTAAATAATCATTGCATGAATATTGTATTAAACTTATCCATCATGCTATCCTTACAATATATAATTTGACAAGAAAAATCTTGTTCATTTTGATTTCTTTATCACAATTTGTCGATACGACATACATAGAACATAATAATGTAAAGATAATTAAAAACACTAAAATCTAATTGGCGAAATGCGAAATAATTACAGTCTAAACGATAGATACTTTGGATAATACTATTTATAGTATACTAGAATACTTTTTGAAAAAATCGACATTTGTTACCTATAAATACTATAAATACTAGTAAAACAAATTAAAACGAAGTTTAATTACTAAACCAGGGCAATGATGTGTGACGAGTGTTTGTTTTTAGGCCCCGACGGCGACAAAAATCTGAAAACAAAATTAAAATTAGTTAAGTATGTCCTGTGTATAGTTTAATATTGTCTATTTCCATATTGTGTATTATTAGTACTTTGCATTGTACCTACTTCGAATATTGAAGAGACGCGATCTGAATATTCCTTCCGTTTCTATTTCTCATTGAGCTGGCGGTTTTGTGACGTGGAGCGCCTAAGTGAACGACCTGAAAACAAATACAGAAATTCATTCACAAAAGAACCTTCCCATGGGTACGGCTTTTGAGACACATTAACATTTTATTTAAAATACAAGCGTCAGTTTCAGGGATTGAATAATTAGGAGAGGAAAACCAATTTGCCTATCGGACTATCGTAATAAGTATTTGGGAAATCGCATCCTCCCCATCAACTTTTGTAAACCTGAGTTTTTAATGCCAGGTACGACGAACCGTCAGGGTTCGATTCGAAGTCTGGATACTGTGGCTAATAATCAAATAGGTAGTGCTGGGCACTATGTCAGAAGGCTGCCAATAGTAACTAATAATAATAGAAAAACAAAAATTATTGCCAAACCTGAGAAACCTGATGCGGGGGGACCATCTATTATATCTGCTCTTGGTTGATCAGTTCTAGCAGGAAGTCTTGGATACCTTGGTGCTGTTGGTTGGAATTGTCCAGTACTGAAAGCAAATAACACGACTAAATTATTATTTTTTCTATACATCTCTACTCTTCACAAATCAGACTAATCATTAACTCATGAATGATAAAATTGCTTTACATGTGATTGTAGTAATGTTTCCTCTCGGCATGTATAACATTAATGTGCCTGGTCAGACTTGTAGTGAGCATTGCCTTACTGGATTGACAGTAGGGGCACCAGGATTCTACATAAAAGGACACCAAACCAGTTGCTACTTTAATATATTTGCATATTTATTTATTAAAACTATATTAAACACGTATGCCAATAAAATTTTTAAACCGAAATAATATATTACTTACGGATTTCATGCTCGCATTCGCGAGTGAAAATGTTATTTTTCCAACAAAATGCAACTGCCCTTTCATACGCTTCAAAATTGCTGTTATTTCCCAGCATCAACCTTGGTCCCGCTCGTCCAGCTATACAATAATATATTATTATGTCAATCAAAATTGGCTTCTTCTGCATTAACATTGTACTATTATATCAACTTTGGTGGTATTTATTCACCAATCCAGCGCGGAACAATACACTACTACCGAATCTGAGTACGGGAAAATGGCCCAAACGTTTGAAGTAATAGTAGAATATTAAATGCAGAAAAAGACAATTAATAATACATTACATTTTTATTAATTGACATACAATCTAAAAATTTAATTTTAATTACCCATTTTAGTTGAAAATACACGCTTTAAATTCAGTTAAAGTTGTACTAAGGTTGAGTTGGTCTCAGTTAATCGGACTAAAGCGCGTCTTTAATGTGTATAGTTTGTTAAAATTAAAATCTTAAATAACTGAATTTACTGGTAGCAAAGGGACATCACTTCAAACCGATCTTCAGACACCAACTGAAGAAACTTGAGTTGGGAATGAACTTTTTAAGTAATCCAGCGATAAGCGATTACAATTTACCTACTAATTCTTTGTTGGCGACATTGGCGACTAGCATTTCAAGCCAATTCAAACTAAAATCTGGCTTATGGAATCACAGTATATGTTTGTAAGTCTTCATGTTTGTAAGTCTTCCACCGCAGCCATTTTACTATTACTTTTACTAAACTATACAGATCTAAAATTTTATTGTTTTTTTAGGCTTTTACGAACAGTGTTTTAAAAAAAGTGCTATTATTTAATTGTTTTCAATTGATATACATTTCCCTCTGGAAATACTAATAGCTTAAGGTACTAATAGTAATCTCAACATCTTTGCTCTTTAACATTGAAAATCTGCATAACCAAAATCTCAAGATTCTTCAAGTCATATCAAGTCCTATTTAGTAGCAAAACAATAATATTATGATACTCTTCAATAGTGTAGATACATAATTGGAAACCTGTGAGACGTTGAATGTTTTTCATTTTGCTGAACTGATTAACATGCATTTAATCCTATGCCTATAAAATCTAATATTATACTGAATTTGATCGCAAATTACATTCATACATTTAATTATTTTGGCAAATCATGAAACCATTACTTTGGGCTGATATAGAGTGTGCAAAAACTAATATTTTATGAAGTTGAATTAATTATTTTCTTGTACACCCAATCGGGCTTTCATGGCTGCAGGACTTTAGGTTATTGTTTTTATTTAATTACATATGCAATGCAGATACATATTTGACAGATTATCAGTTTTCTGGCTACTACTACTCCATACAATGCATAATATTTAGATATTTAATATTATGTACCGATGCTTTTGCACGTGTGTCATTATCATCTCCAAATCTTTTTGTACTATAGAATAAGATGCAATATTATGCAATACAAAATACAAAGGACAGTAAAAGAGCATTAGACAAGCAAGCCATGTATATTTATAGACTATGGACAGGAATGACCCTTATACAGTGCTTTAGCATTGTCAATTTAACAAGTCATATTGGGTAAATGACTTTTTATCGTTTCCCGATTTCCATATTCAGGAAAAGCAGCTTGGGTGTTCTTTTAAACCCAACTAAGTAGGCTTTAGTAAGTATATTTAGCTAGTACCTTTATTTTACAAAGTCCAAACATTATTAAATGAAAGCTATGATTATTGAAATATTTCCAACTTTGGAAGTTAGCATTATAAACCGCTAAAATGGGAAATGGACAGTATGTGTGTATCAATGTGAGTTAAGAGAAACGCAAATCCGCCCTGTGCCTGTGAGGGAAAATGGCTGCCGACTTAGGTCGTTTACTTGTCTTTTCACTACGATAAATTATTTGTAAGTTATGGAGGCATGCAAATTGTTCTAGTAGATAATATTATAATTACATTTATTTGTTTAATTACAAAAGAACGTAATTCTATAATTGCACGCTAACAATGCAATAATGGTATGAGATGCAGTACCAAGTTTGACATTGGTAAATACAGCAGCAACTGCTCCCAAACGGTAGAATTGATAATGAATTGCAGTGTTATTTGAGTTGCCCTCTGTGTGATGTAGAAGTAGTTGATTGTGAGTTAGAGCGGCAATGTATGATTAGGTTGGCCGACAATTTTTTTTGGCATGTTGTCTATATTTTGAGAAGACAGAAAAGCACCGCATGCTCACTCAGTCCACCATATTGCATTGATAAACCACGGGCTCTGCTTGGCACTCATTCGCCGCTGTTTTGGACCCTCTTAAACATCTTTCAAGTGAGTATTCTCACTTTTCATTTCAAATTCAATTGTTTCTCATAATTTCATTATTAAATAGTTTAGAATTTGGTGTTAAATATTATAGTCAGTATTGTGATTTTGATAAAATTATTTGTATTTTAGGATGGGAGCCTATAAATATATGCAAGAATTGTATCGGAAAAAGCAGAGCGATGTTATGCGATTTTTACTCCGTATTCGCTGCTGGCAATTTAGGCAGTTGAATAAAGTTGTCAGAGTACCTCGTCCTTCAAGACCCGATAAGGCTAGAAGACTGGGATATCGCGCAAAGCAAGGTATGGCAAGTTCAAAGTTCCTAATTTCAATTTAGGGAAAATGAAATTGCCATTTTATGTGTCGAATGTGTCATCGTATAAAGATCAACTATAATCAATAATCGTCCTGGATTAGCTTAATTAAGTTCGTTTCGTTTTTGCGTCTGTGATAGGAGTTTGCTAATGTAAAGGTAATTCTGATTAGTGAATAGTGAAAGGTAACTAATAACAAAATGTTTCTTAATTATTTTTCCAGGTTTTGTAATCTATCGCGTCCGCATTCGCCGTGGTGGCCGAAAACGTCCAGTGCCTAAGGGATGTACTTATGGCAAACCCAGAAGTCACGGTGTCAACCAATTGAAACCTGTCCGTAACCTCCAAGCTATTGCAGAGGTAAACACTTTAATATTTGTCCTAATTTTATATGACAATTAAGAGCAGAAATATTGTAACGAGGTGGAGATAGAATTTCTTAAGCTTGGTTTGACATGCATAATGGCCATGGCCCTAAATTGTATTGTTGAGCACGGAGAAACTTTTCAGTTATAATTGTCTGCCAGTCTGATAATCTGATTTTCAATGTCTGGATTAATTTCTAATACTTATTATGTTTAAATATCGACATGTATTTCTGAACCTGTCACCTGTTAGTATGTATACTAACACCTAACTAGAAACCCTTTCCAATCTTACTGATATAGTAAAGCATACCCTTTATATCTTTGTCAATGACATTAGGAATTTCCAGTTTTAATTTTGTACTCAATCATAATAGGATTTTAAATACTACATTCGTACTTACCTACTATCATTAACTTTGTTTTCATTAAAAAAATATTTACTTTAACTGATTGTTACGATTCAGCTTTGCAAAGTCTCAACTTTTTGGCCGACTATGACATTTTTAAACTTTAAACTTCATAATGTGTTCCACCTTGTTGCAATATATAACACAATGATGACAAATTTTAAGTTTGATTTTATAATGACCATAAACTTCCTTGGATGTCTGAATGTTTAATTTGATACTTTTTGTTCACCATTTAAAAAAATTAAATTACTTTATGTTAGTAACAATTATTTTGATTGTAGGGACGTCTTGGTAAACGATTGGGTGGACTTAGAATCCTTAACTCTTATTGGGTCGCCCAGGATTCGTCGTACAAATATTTCGAAGTAATTCTGGTTGACATTGCTCACAAGGTATGTTATCCCTATTTGTAGTAATTGTTAAGCTTACTTCCGATTAATTATGTGAAGATATAACATGGTTTATTTATTTAATTAGGCAATCAAAAGAGACGCTAAGGTCAACTGGATTTGTAATGCAGTTCACAAGCACCGTGAACTTCGTGGTAAAACATCCGCCAACCGCAAGTCCCGTGGACTTGGAAAAGGACATCGTTACACTCAAACAACGGGAGGCAGTCGTCGTGCTACATGGCTTAGACGTAACCAATTGCAAATTCGCAGAAAGCGATAAGCTTGTTAACATTCATCATCCAAATAATGAAGAATAAATAAAACCTAAAATTTTGTGGGTAATTATATAATTGATTTGTATTTTTGATTCATATTTACTTTTTTAAGGCATTAGGAGGCTTAATCTTGCATTAAAATTGCCCTCATTGTTATATATTATATACTTTCTCTAATTTAGTTTGCTCCATAAATTAGATTGTAGCATTGGGAAGTAGAAATTAAGTTACTAATTCCGACCCCCTCCGTTTTGGGGAAGGCAACCATCATTCCCATTGATGACTTTGGTTCAATCATTCAAAGTATACCCCGATTTACCTTTATCGTCCTCTAATTCTCTCTACTCAGGGTCACACGGTCCTAACAACTCTTGTCCCTCACTCACGGCAGAGTACTACGGAACGGGACACATTCACGAAATTACCAAATTCGAGCACCCTATTAACACTTGTTCATATTACAGTTTATTATAATGCAGATGCAATTATTATCTCACAGTCGTCGATCCAATTATTTTGGTCAATTCGTTGGCCTGAATTAATTTGTATCACTAATAATTAATAAAATAATAATGTAAGGCACATGGCCATTAGATCAGAATTTACAATGCTTTATAATATGTGCTTATATTCACATCTTTATTAACATTAATAATAACATCTTTTACTCATCTTCTCAGTATAATACATACAAACTATATATTACCGTAACTCGCTCTTCTCGCGCTTACATATTCTCATTTAAAGATTGACTCATGATAGTATGATATTAGTTATATGAGTTAATTATGTAAGCTTTATGCCGTGCCTCATTTCTTAAGAAACTATGTTTGTTTTTCATTAGTAATTATTAAGTAGCAATTTTTGAGCTGGCTTTTTTGTTGTGAACTTTTGTCTGTGTATCTATATGTATGTATCTGTTAGCGCTATAAGACAAAAGAGCGGATTGAATTAATTCATCAAACTTTTTGTAGCTATTACAACAGTTTTTTAATCATCAGATCACTTAGTCTTCGATAAAACATATGATAAAACATTTCTACGACATACATGGGGAAAGGAAGCTAATATTTTAATTTGTTAGGTGATATATTTACTACTAATACCTAATATTTATAGGTAACTGTAATAATATTTATAGGTAACTCTATCTACAATGCTTACTGTATATCTCAATTACAGAGGTAGTCATTGTATTTAACAACATTTCGTCAATATCAAAATATTATGTTATTTATAAGAATGTTATAATTGTTATTTTAACACCTACAACTATAATACTAATAATTTTCAGTATTTGACAAATATAATTTTATTAACAAATCTGTAAAGATATAATTCCAGCCTAGATAATGTAATTATTTTTGGACATTCACTCTCGTAGCTGACACGGGGCACAATAATATAATTGTAGCTACACCTAATTCCAGTTATACTTAACTCGATAATAAATGTATTCTGTCAATTTATGACACATTTCCTATGTAATATTGTCAAAAATTTGCTTGCTATATTAGAAAGAATATTTCCATATGTATATGTATTCTGTTTACAATTAGACAAAAAAGGTTAGCGGCTTAATTAAGACCAACAAATTAACCAAAATAATTGTATCGAAGACTGTGAGACAGTAACTGTATTTCAGTTAATGGCTAAAAAGCAATGTGTGGGTTTATAAAGCTAAATTAAAGATTTGCCTGAGAAGTCTCGAACATTAGAGTTAATTGTTCCCATGATAAGGTGCCACATCTATGTAAGTTCAGTGGACTGTCGCAAATTATTTATGATTAGTCATCTAACTAAGTTTTCTTTTATGTCAACATTGTATTGCCAAATTGCTGAAAAGTTTAATCGTGGACTGTTAACTTATTTTACTTACATACATAGTATTACACAGTTGTATTTATTTCCTAGGAAATTGTAAGAATTAGCTCTACATAGAAATGCGCTCTGCTTGAAGTCAACGTCTTAAAGTGGCATGACTAAATACAAATAAGAAGTAATACTATTTGCATATAGAAAGCATTGAGCGCTCATCAGTCACCTTTCATGTATTAAATTACAGTTACAAACTGACACATAAGTATAAGAATAATGATGGTATCACAATAGTAAATATATACTAATGTCGACGTTGTTGGCCTAAAACTTTCTTTATAGGCTTGCCTTCTGTCTTCTGTCTTGCCGAAAATGTAAACTGCACCTCGAGTCACACTTGCCACAACATAAATAAATTCTAATAGGGTACTGTGCATAAATACAACTTAATGATAGTTGATACGATCTACTTGTGCAATAAATTCAAGTATTTTATATCTTCTTGATACGCACGCAGCCAACTGTAGATTGATGAGAGAGAAGCTCCTTTTGTCAAGATATTAGTAAAAACGACTGTTAGAGATTGGTATGACAGATAAGCTTCAAGTACCTACACTCAAGAATTTGTTGTTAGTAAACATTGCCAGAGAGAATTGAATGGCTGAAATAATTATGGTTGGCAAGGAAGAAATTCTGATAAGCTCTTTGTATATAACATAGTGTATGAATGACCAACCTAGACCTAGAGTAAAAGTAAAGTGCGTATAATCTTAAGGATACTACTACTACTGATAATGAATGAAGTATATTATTAATTATATTATCATATTATGATAATGAGTGATACGCTGTATATGTTGCTTTGATATTAATACAAGATAAGTACCTACCTATTGACGTTACTGAATTACATTACCATACAAAGTAGAAAAAATCCAATGGATAAGATCTGGGCAATGCAACGTAAAGCACAATTTTTTCAGTGCAGGTAGATTAATTTCCCAATTATTTTCATTTTCTAAACCATTATTTTAGTACCTGCTTACAAACAAGTGGAATGTTTGTAAGTTAATAATAGTTACATATGCTCAATATCCAAAACAATTAAGATAAAATAACTTTTTTGGTTTAATTTAATTTATTAATGAAGTGCCTGCGTAGTAAATATTTGTACTTGCGTAAGTACAGAGTTTGGGTTGATTCTTACATGCAAAAATTATTCTCTATGATATGATATCAATTATAAAGCTAATTTATTCAATTGTAGTCCTAAATAAATAAATAAGCCTAAATATGTGAATATTGTGCATCAAATCATGGTATTTACTACAAACATTGCTCTTAATCTCTTTTTCAAAACCTTAAACTGAATACTGCTTATTGAGCATATTTATGAATATTAGCCTAGGCTTTATATTTGGGTTTATGAATTTTGATTTCAGTCTCTGCTGTGGGAATTGTATTCTTAGATAATTATGTAAAGCTTTTAAAACTAATACTTTGCTTAATATAACATAGAACAGAGGACGCTGATTTCAAATAAATGACAGTTACAGTAATTTACATGCCAAAAACAGTGCAAACTAATTTTAAGACTAAACGAAGTCACATTATTTTAAAAATATCCATAAATACACCTAATATATTTATTTAAATCGAAATATGTAGTTAGTATAGTGGTATACAACATTATTTTTCTTATTTGTACTTTTTTAATTTCATTTTATTCCAAAGCAGCAACCGGATCAAATCAAATTACCAAAATGTTCATTGGACTGCACATGATGACGATAAAATGCTCCCAAAGTAGGTATTTATTTTTAAGCAAATGTTCGCTATTGACAGAGAGAAAATTCCAAATCCCATGGACTAATATTTTCCTCATTTGTATTTACTTTAGATAACCTGTAATTTCAGTCAGTTTTCTTTTGCTACTTAAACTTTTCAACTACCTACTCATAAGTATAAGTACCTTAGTACCTAACTACTTAAGCTACTTGTTGTGTATCATTGTAGCTGATACAAAAGACAAGTCTTAAAATGTTTTTTTCACATTGAAGAAGTTTGGATTGGAGTTCATTATACTCAGGCGTAGGACCATTTATTACCTACTTAGGGAAACATCAAGTACGCCGACAAAGTTAGCTATAATGCAGCATTATTCTACTTTATTCGTATAATTTATAATTGAAATGAAATATTAATGAATACATATATCACTGCTAGAAGACATGAACAGTCTTATCGGCAACTTAAATTGTGATAAATCATAATTCTGTTGGATGTGGTATGGTATGAGGTTGGTTTTTTTTGTTTCATTGAAATGTCTCATGAAGACATTATTGTCTTATACATCATAATGTGTAATGTATACTGTGCTAAATTATTGCTATGCATGCTATCCTTATCCATATTGTGTGTATAGAGTAGACGCTCAGTGTTAGAGTATGACTGTAACTGTGAAGGAATTATCATCAGAGTTAAGAACCGAGAAATTCACTCACCTAAAAATCAAAATAAGCATTAATTTAGTTAATAAGTCAATCTACACTCAAAAGATTGCATACCAAAACAACCAAGTAAATAAACAAAGTACAGGACAGGTACGTACATCAATTTACGCAGTTTAGTTATGGTCCCAAGATAATTAGGAATAATTATGTATGTATATGTGTATCTATCAAAAAATTGATACACGAGGTAAAACAATGATCAGTAATCAGTAAAATTCTCCCATCGTCAATTTAGTGTGAATTTAGTGTGGAAGTGGTTTGATAAACTTACTTTTACCTCATTCAGCATTTGGCTTCCGCTTAAAGATGACAAGACATGCATGGTTGTTTGAACTCTGAAAGTTGGCAATTTAACAGAGAACATAGGGTAGGCTAAGATGTAAGTAATGTATGAATGAATGAAGACACTAGCACAATACAAGGTAAAATGTATTGTATTTGTAGATTTAGATGCTCACAACGTAGCTCTTGCTTATGGCAAGCTTTCCGGAAATCTAATAAGGCCGGATTCATTAATATCTGGGGTAATTACATTCAAAGGTTGGACGTGTACGATCTTTGCACTGTTTCAAGAGTTTCTCGAGTGGATGAGTGAATATTGTGTCTGTCCCTATAGCATATAGCGTCTTGAGTGCATTATTCCTTGCATTTTGCACTCTGAAAGGCTGCAAACTGCAAAATATCATGCATGTAGCTGTATCTATCGTATGCTTATTGCTTACCTGTATACATAATTGCAATATTTTTCAAATACACATGCTGCAGCAGATACGCAAAGCATTGTTGTAGAGCATCAATTATTTACAGATACATGTTATACTGTTTACTGACAATTAACAAAGATGATTCCTGTAAAAGTGTTAATAGTTCTTTTCTGTGTTTTAATTCACTTGCATACTAAATTGAAGAACTTGTAATATTAGTTTAAATCGTCTATATAATTTATGAAATTAGTGCAAAATAAGGTGTTGAATATACATATTAGAATAACCATAATATTGCCATACAGATCTACATAGGCAATAGATTTTTTCTCATTGCAAAAGATTTTTTCATGCAAAAGTTGAACAGCAAATATTTAATGTCAATGTCACTTTTCAATCCCACTGTGAAATATGAGTAACATCACTTGAGACATTTGTGGCGACCATATATGTATGCACTCGGTTTCTAACATATTATATGTTTAGCTGCACATAGTAACTATATTAAAAGTGATGCTACTTTTTCTATAATATCATCTCTTTCCTTTGAAATTATATGATGTGATTCTTTAATTTTATCAATGGAGTTTACTACACCTCCTGTGGCTTTTCTTATCAGTTTAGGAGACATTATATTCAAATAAAGCTTTTAAAATTTTGATTAGATAACCACAGCACAGCTTTCTCTATAGTACTGTAGCTATACAAATGAACCTGTTCCTGTGAACATCCGCAGATTATTCAGGAATTTGAAAATATTAACTTATTTATGTAAATCTTCGTATTTGTTATATCTAAACAGCAATGCACATTGTAGAATACGTTTTCAGCTCAAGCTTCACACTGATTATTATTCAAAAGGACGAACCTATTCACCACAATGGAGACGTATTTAAAAGAATTACAGATAATTTCATGTCATGTTTAAATTAACTTAATCCGCATGAATACGGCATTAATAGCCGTCGCTCACCTTTTGCACTACGATTTTCATATTTTTATTTTTCTATTTCCCTAAGATTAGCATAAGAAAATATGAATGAATGTAGATAAACATTTTAATAAGTATTTATGCTACCTTACAGTTACTTTTATATTTATTTGTGTATACACATTATTATACTTGTGATACTACGTACCTACTTTAATATAGGTATACCAAGCGGAGTATTACTAAACCATTATTACGTTCCACGAAAGACGTACGGGAAAGATGAGACGAATATTATAAAGCTCATGAATAATCCTATCTATAGATAATGAGAATTTCTTAATTATAAATAAATACTTTATATCTATTGTAGTAATTGGCTTCAATTAGTGTAAGCACCAACTAGAATGTTTAGTAAATGCTAATTGTGATTGGTGCAATTATTCATTAACAAATACGTGAGTTATCAGGGTATGCACTAAGCTCTTGTAAAGGAAAAGATAAAAAATACATAAATTCTGTTTTTATTTTACAAAGTCGACCTAGAACTTATCTAATTCCCGACGAATACACAATTAACAATAATAATCCTTACTCAATTAATTTAATTATATGTAATATACAAGAAGCCTTTAACTATTCTACTATATACCTATATATAAAATTGAAAAGACGCGATCCCGCAAGAAATAAATGCAGACATTGATTGTGATTGTGGATCGTTAAGTAGATTGAAAGGGTATCGAAAATTGATGATAATAAATAGCAGACGAAAGACCACATAATATATACGCAAATTCCCAAGTATTTATCTATCACTCATTCAACATTCAGCAAGTGGACTGGGTTGAATGATGGCATTAAAGCAATGTAAGGGTTTGGATTGGAATGTTGATGTCGATGAGAAAATTGAGTTAGTCTTCAGTTGTTGTGGATAGTTTTGTTGTCGACAGACAGCACGTTATTTTATTGTATTGGTCTCTTCTTTTGCATTTAGTAGAAGTATGTACTATAAGTGAAGTCTCTTTCTTATCTTATATACCTAGTTGATAGTAAATTGCTCTACTTTGAGTTCGCAAGAGCAAAACATTTTAGCTGCACTTACTTGTACATCGTTATAATGCGTTGGGTTACGATCAAGTTCATTGTTTAAGGCAATTGCTCGCAGATCTAAAAAATGGCTATGTGTACGTGCATCTACATACCTAACTAAGCAGTAGTTGACTTTGACTTTATTTTCTTCTGACTTCAGCAGTTCAGCTTCAGGTCTACCTATAACTATTTTACGTATAATAATATCTGTAATTGTATTCTGTATAGTCTGTACTGTATTGAAATAAGTATACTGTGTATACATGTGCCCAATATTTGCTTGCAATCATGTAATAACAAGCTAAATTAAGTTGTGTTAACAATGAAAGAAAGTTTCTACACATACAATTGAGTGTAGCACCATACAATACAACAAATACACGGTACTATACTACTGATTACTAATTACGAACAAGCAATAAGCAATAATCATATTTCTATTTATGTATAATGTGGTTAGTAAACCCAAAACATGATTATTGTGGTACTACAGATGCACATACAATAATATTTTCTCTATTGTCATGAACTCCTTATTAGGAAGCATTAGAAGTTTAGATTTGACTGCTATGTAATAATTAGCTGATTGCAGGTGTGTAAATGTGTATTTTTGGAGTAAATTCTGAGTTCACACTCTTTTTTTATATTTAAGTACTAGGAAAGAATTATTAATTGTAGTAACACTGCAAAGAGCATATTTAGGTAAAAGTGTAACTACATATATATACATAGCTTTAGGTTAATATTTTACTCTATATATTATATATGTACTTTTGCTTGGATGCAGATTGCAGAGATTCTCAATAGCAATGCAATGGCACAACTTATATGCATCTAATTGTAGTAGTACTTAAACTAAAACTAAAACACATTACACTTCCATATAATTTAATTCAACCTACTCCTGAACATATCGTACGTATCGTATTACATTAGTTGAATTGCCAGACAGAAGAACAAGTGTGAAAGAACGATAAGAAAGATAAAAGGACTTAACTTACTTATACTACTTAAGGCTGTTCTTTTTCTTTTTAGATACTAGTATGTATTTGTTTTAGTTTGTAGTTTGAAATAGCTAGACTTTAGACATGAATTAAACCAGGCAACTGTAGAACGTACAATACTCTTGAAATGTTGAACATGGAAAAGTCAAGTAGAATAATGTTGTATTTAGTTACAGAGATATATTTAGAACATCAACAATACATACGTTTGTAAAAGTGACTTTTGTAAATTCATTTACAGGCAGTAAAATATTAATCTTAGATCTAAACTACCACAAACAAGAGCCCAAAGCAAAAGTACATTTTTAAAAATAGAACTTTTAATGTTCTCCTCTTGGCTTAGTAAGTAAAGTAGTAAAGTAAAGTAAGGATTAAATGAAACGCAGAGATGAGAGTTAAGAATAAGAACTCAAGTTATTAAGGACTTATATGTACCTAACCTATGTATTGTAGTGTAGCATGCCTACTTAAGAATTTTTTAGAGAAATCAGGATTTGCGAATAACTGTTACTGTATTGTTGTTGTTTTGCTCTACACACTACACTCTATTCGTGTGTGAAATTATGCATGGAAAGATTAGAAATGTAAGTTAGATAGAGAAAGATAGCCGTTTGTAACATTGAGAGAAATATTAATGGTCCGTAAAGTCTTGATGATAAATAATTCTTACTTAGATGCATTATTACTGTTTATTATGATTATCTCCCTTAAATACTTACTTAAACATTCTGTTTTCAAGAATTTTCTTGTATTCGGCATTCCTTTATAATATGTTTATCTTATTCATGGAAATAGATAAATTATTTAATTGGTATGATAAGTAGTTAGAATGATATAATGCAGATTGTGCTATGCAGAATGAAGTGTAAAAATGAAATATTAATTTAAAGAAGTAAATCAGGAGATCAGATGAGTTATTTATAATTTTGTTTTTATTACAAATGTATATGTAACATTGCGAGTTTGTTGTCGTCAACAAATAACATAATATACAACAATATCCAACAAACGAGAATGTAACATGTAACAAACAATAAAATATAACATGTTATTAAATACCGGTGAATGAACATTTTATCCATGGGTGCAACAATAATTCTTGAGAGTGGAATTAATTCGTAGTATTGATAGATAAGTGTTTTGTTTTGTTTTGTTTTGTCTGTTAGTATTTCATGATGTAATGTTTAATGTACCTCTTGTTTGAGTTTATTACTTTGCCACCAATAAGTTCGTTTTCCGTAGTTAGAAGTAGTAGTAGATTGTCAAAAGCTGTTAGCAAAATTTCTATAGGCATAGGTAGTTTATACATAATTAAGTCGAACAGGGAGAGAGTAGTAGTGCATAGTTAGTTTAGTAGTTCATTAGGGGATACAGTATTATAATATTCTAGTTGAGCCCGTCTTACAAATAAAAATAATAATAATAACAACAATAATGATAATAAAACAATATTCACACGTATAAGTAGTAAGTAAAGTAACGTATAGTTATGTAGGTAAACGTAGGTAAGTTCACGTAATAGCAGTCAACGGGAGTCATTGGAAAAAATAAAGTCACCGCTCTACATAATAAGCCATAAGAACACTAAAGATAAGCAGGTTTGTCCGTTTGCATGGTCAATTACAATTTGTAAAAGTACATAAATACAACTAACTGTGTTTAGAGTAGTACAGTAATCCTATGATACTAATACAAAAGAGCAGAGTCGTCGTGTGTAGTTTATAATGTGTAAATAGTAAATTCATTGAGCCGTTGTGGAGGAAAAGCAACCACGTAACAATATAACAACAATGTACTATTAAGATTTTTTCAGATCCAATCCACCAACCACTTATCATATTTAAAATATGTATTTACGAATAATAATTTCAAGTTTTCTTTAGACTATACAATATCCATAGCTCTATAGCCAGTCTATGCAAGTTTGTATTGTATCATTGTATGTATCTAATGTGTAGCTAACATCTTAGATTTACAGAAATATTTATCTATTAAAGCAACTATGTAGTATATATGTTTAGGCTACTACTTATTTTATTATCCTCCTTTGTTTCTATTCTAAAAGTATATAGTAAATAGTAGCTAGCTATTACTGTATGTATCTGTAGTACAATTATATAGTTTGTTATAAAGACTATGCAAATGAGCATCCCTAGATTTGCGTATCTGTATTGTAGAAATACAAAACAACAAAGCTATGGAAATCCAGGTGCACAATGAGATGAGTCCGAGGTAACGTCGTAAGTAACGTCAACGTAATGTAACGTAACTGTCCGTCGTCATTTAATGTGTATGTATCTGTAATTGTATTGTAGTACTTCTTATTTATGTTGGTGGTTGTTAAGTTAACTTAATAATTAATATTGAATCAGCTCCTCGTCCTCCTTTGCACATTTGTATTGTAATAGAAAAGACAGTCCGTAAAGTCATTCATTTAGGATTTTGTCCTGGTACACTCACAAGTCTTTCTTTAGGCAATTAATACCGCTGTCTCTAAATCCCTATCTACAACACCTTCTTCTTTGTACAACTGACATTTTTGCACTCATCACCCTTCTTCATTGCCGTTCGAAGCTTCTTGATCGTCCCTGACACAGAGCTGGGAGCTAAATCTTCCATTATCCTGAAATTATCATTTTTCGTACACAAATTATTAGCATTTCCCATTCAATAACCATAATATCTTGGCTAAACGTACGAAGTATGCCTTATCCTAATACTTAACTAGTATATAGGTCTTCCTTTAGCACAGTATGAGAAAACTAAATATTTCACTCCAATGAATTCCCTACGGTAAAACTACTTTTACATATTATACAAGTATACTCACAAAATACTTGCTAACAATTAGTTTCCTACTTATTTACTATACATCTAACTAATAATGCATTTGGATATTTGTTATAGTAAATTTGCCATTTAATTAGCCTTATCTATCATCTACTCTCGAGTAAGTTATTCTCCTTAAAAATCAGTAGACACGCAAAAGCAATTCTTGAATTTTTAGTGTGCTCCTATGTAGTAATACTTAGAGCCACAAATAGCTTATTTACAATGTAAACATCCCCGTAATACATTTGTATAATGTTCTACTTAATGAACTCAAGAAGTTACATAAAAATCTTCCTACGCAAAAGTTCAGCAGATATCTACATAACCCCACTTAGAATCAATGTAACCAGATCCACCTAAGATGTTGGCAAACAAAGTATCAATGTCAAACTAAACCTTGGTCGTAATGAAGCTAAATGTCAATTTCTATAGTAAATATCTATGTATGCCTATGTATCTATCGAGTTACTTACTAGTTAGCATGTTATAACGATTTTGACGTAGCTATTAAATTGTCATGTATTTTCCCTACACAATGAAATGTAATACAATGCCATTGTATCATTGCCCAATTTATGGTGCATCTATTCAAGTTTAATGCGTTTATATCCATAGAAAAGAATGCGCCTTTCACACAGGTTGACATTTTCAGTAAATTAAACAAAATAAATAACCTTGGAAATTGTCAGATGAAAAGAAAACAGTTTTTCCTACTTGTATTACCTATTATACTATGTGCTATATAATAAAGATCCCTATAGATGATCGAGTGTAATGATGCCATGAATTGAAATCTCACCGTAAGAAGGTATCAGCTTTCTTGACTTTCTTTACTAATTTTCCAGCATCACACATCATCTTCTCGATGCAGTCTTCACCTTCGATGGCAGCAAGGACGAGACTAGTGAGAGTTCTATAGTCTTCTTTGCTGAGTCCTAAGAAGCTTGGAGAACCTGGAGGGAGAAAGAGAACAGAAAAGGAAAAGATAAAATCTGAGCTGATGATGATTGAAGGATCTCTGACAAGTTGGGCTTTGGGATTTCAAACTTGTGCTGTCTGTGACATTTAAGGGAACAAATGGAAAAAGGCATGACGGACATAAAATCACTGCGTGTCTTTCTCTTACCATCATTGCTTCTGTAGTATACGTTTTCATCGCTGCGCACATAAGCCCATCCTGGGAAGAGAAGAGCCAAACCTGCAATAACTAATCCAGCAACGGCAAGAACGGCGATGATACCCAAGGGATCGATTCCATATGAATCAGTAGCTTGGTAATTGTCTTTTGGTGGATGGTAGTCGGATTTTTGTTCCTTTACAGTCAATTATTAGAAGAACTAATTAGTATTACATCCTTAAATGCAACTTATGTCAGCAAGATTTAGCATGCTACTACCTAAGTCATTTACTTGTTAATGAACCGCTATAACTGAATATTCTATTTTTATTTTAAGAGAAATATTTTAAATAACTATTTTAAAAGAATATTTACTAACCTGTACGGGATAGTAGTAGTAATAGTATCCAGTCTGTCCAGGATTGGCTCCAGCAGCTGCTGGGTAGCTAGCTTGTGTTTGTTGGCCATAGCCAGCAGCTGGGGCTGCGTAGGAAGAGCTTGCTTGAGCGGCTGGGTAACCGGCTTGTGCACCGGCAGCGGAGTACCCGGTAGCATATCCGCCCGTTTCGGGGTAAACGGCTGCATCTCTACTTTGAGCAACGGGAGAACTTCCTGCCGCCTTTGGTAAAAATAATTAACATTGAATGAGCAACGTTAATCTAATTATCAGCATACTATTATAATTTCTTACACAGAAGTGCAAGTGTTTTCTTTATCCATGCAACATCTACTTTGGTAAGTAGGCTTTAGACACTATATACTAATATTTCAAAAGTAACGCATGCATTATCTATTAGCATAGTGTTTTTATACATACAATGTAATAAAATTTAATTTCTCTGAGTAAGATATTTTTCGCGATAATTATTTTAATAGTAAATACAACTTGTATTAACAATAATAACATGTATAAATAATGATTTTACTGCAGTTTATTCCTTGTTTTATTATTTAATGGCAAATATAATGATTAAATTATGATTTAAAAGGATTCATAATGCGTTTCGTTATAATTGTTTTGTACTTCGCCTAATAAGGCTTCTTATGCAAGAGGAATGGGAGGTGTTCATTCATAAAATCTAAGCATGTCCATCAGGTGTTACGTATTACGAAGATCTTGTAGTATTTACCTGTTGTGTAGCAGGAAGTTGTTGGGATTGTGGAGCCGCCATGGCGGTCACAGCCATGGCAATGGTCAACAGGGTCAGCTTGTGCCAATGCATCTTTGTATATCTGTATAAATAAGCAATCAAAAGGTTAGCCGTTGAGTTTCTCTGCAAAATATTAACACTAGGTACTATTAGCAAGTAGTAAGAAAGGATAGAATGCAAAATAGTTGTAGACTGTAGACAGAACACCTACGTACAATAAGTGTTCACCCGAGAATTCCTTGCATAAAAGCTACACCCAGTGAAAATTTTGCATTTCGTATGGCTAAGCAAGAGCAATTTAGCTAGTATTCCCTCACCATATGTACATGCTATTAAGTATATAAATATTAAGGGAGTTTGAAAGAAATATGAGCATAAGGTAAATAAGTTATGATAAGAATACTGTGCATATGTGAAAAGCGTAATATTTATGTGAGCGAAATAGCTAAGGGCAGTGCAGCTCGAAGCACATAATAATATCATTATTCCTATTGAAGGGAGATGTAGTTTGTAGTACAGTACAGTACAGTATGAAGCATCTTGAGTAAAGTTAAGCACTAAAGGATGAAGCGCAGACCCGTGATCTCATGATTTCAACAATTCCATGCATATCGCAGCAAGTTGGAGGGAACGGTTCCACTGAGGCAATTTAAGCTGATTAACATCCAAGTTTGGCCAAAGATCAGAATGTATACCTATGTACACACGCTATATGGGAGCTAAGACATGTTGCTTTTGGTGAGTTTACTTGCTATCCTTACATGATATATATAAAGTACCATCCCCGAACTTAAATCATCATTCTACAAGTGGAAGTATCTTCAATTCAACTTCAACAGACATTTATATTAATATAACTGAGTTTCGTAGTATTTTCTCATGGAATTCTCTAAACTCTTCTGACAGCATATTTTATCTGTAGCAAGATTCTTATAAATATATGGAGCATCAATATCAATATTAGTCTAAGAAGACAAATACCTACATTTAAATGCACAAGAGCAAGAACAGTGAATCTGAATAGCTACTACAGACTACAGGGCATAGACTACAGCTGCTAAAGAGAAAAACACGACCCAAGTATTTCTAAATACCATACAATGTCTGTCCGTAGGCATACTATTTGCAAAAATTGTTTTTCCTTACTGTTGAAAAGTTGGCACACTATAGATCTTTTATTCTCCCTCTCCCTTACCCTTGCACCTTTAGCTATGGATGTATTGGTAAGTCAAAGTCAAGTACAATTCAAAGTGGCTATCTATTTCATGTTGAGAGCTGAGTGCAGCCGTAGCAAAGCAAACTAGACGAGTGGCTCATCGTCAGTGGAAAGTTTCGACGCGGAAAGAAATGATTGCTCCACATGGCATGTCATCTTCTTGACCATAAAGTTTACGGTGTGCGTAATTTTCTTTTGCGGGTATGGCTAATAATTATGGGCAGGGGTGATTACCTTCGAGCATGACCTACTTGTTACTACTTCTCATTTCTGATGGAAATCCTAGAGGCTACTACCTGTATTCGTTTGTGTAGCTTAGCTATTTAGCTGACACTACCCAAACCCAGTTGCATTGCATACATATTGCGATATTTATTATATTATGCACGAATTGCAACTTGCCTCCAACAAAGTGTAAGAAACGGGCAAGGCAAACCCAACATTTCCTTCACGTCAAGTCATGTCAGTTACTATTATTTACTATTTATTGGTTTAATATTATTCTGTGTACATACTACCTAGCTACCTATCTACTATATACATAAAGTAAATAAAATACGCACGGTACGTTAACTTCTGTGACCAAGAACAACTACTTATCGTTAGCTATGACTATGAGGCACGCTTTGCATGTACGTATCCATATCTACTTATTTTATATGATAAAACAGGGTGGAATGGAAATGCAAAGCAGTTTTGTCTTCGTCGATCAACATCAACATCAACATCAGAGTCATGAAGGTGCTGAATAATCGAAACAGACAAAACAGAAAAATTTGTTGAACTGGTAATTCTGGTGAGTCGAGTTTGGCTTTTTTAGTATTCTATTCTCCTAGAAAATGACTGGGACGGGCATTCATCGTCAGTTCAGTTCAGTCAGTCACAGTCATATAATATAGTCAGCTCTAGGCAGGGATAGAGAGACAGCTAGCAGCATAATACTAGCTAAACTAACTAAAGTCAAGCCTAGCCCTCCAAAAGTAACTGTACTGTACTATATTGTCAACATTGACAATACTAAGTAGGTACCTATGCATACTTCATTCCATGCATAATACATAGAGATGCCATTCCATACGTATACGTCCAGATATGTTGCATGCAAGCAACAAAATCTACAGAATAACAGGTAAACAAAAATGGTTAACTCAAACTAAACTGAATGAGTGAGTAAGGAGATACAAAATACAAGTTTCTTGAGAAATTGAATAGAAGGTAACTAACTATCTTTTAAACAAGATAGCCAAAGCCAAGCTAACCAACAGTATTATTAAGGTGTGTGTAACATAAATGCATGCATATGTACTATGTACAGTGTAGTAACTGGTGTAAGCAACCAGACCAGAGACCAGACCAGGTGAGCAAACCAAGAAGGATCGAGCTTGTTGCTACATATTATTATTGTTGGTTGCAGTGCATATGTATGAAAACAATATATATTCTAATGTCTTAGTTTTAATACTAATGCCCATATACACACATAGCTGTACTGTAACATCGAAAAACTCAATAATGTAGAATGTAGCTAACGTAAATGCTAAGCTGGTCGGTTTAGTTTACTTCGTTGGATTTACCTACACAACACAGTATGATGATAGTTAGACCGTCTTTATTGTATCTGTAAGAATTTCTATGCAATACATATTCAATAAAATATCTCTTAGTCTCAAGTACATACTGTAATGTAAGTAGTAACCAATCCTACAACATAGTTTGTGTTAACTACATAGCGATAGTGTTATAGTATAGAGAGTACGCATTTGTATGTACGTATGTAGATGGATATGAATGGTATTCGTTGAGTAATTAAAGGCAAGTTGTCAGACAGGTAGAATTAGTTAACGGTACTTCGGCCTTCACACTGACCTGCTACATTGACCGTCCGGGACGGTGAACTCCAAACACATCCTGAATTTCCACCCTCCTCTTTCACCTACTTCACTCACACCACACCACACCACATCATACCAGAAACAAGAATACTCGTTATTCCTTATTCTTATTCCTTCATTTCTATGCAGTATTTATTTCTCACTTATTTACTCATTCTCCTGTCTGGCTAGCTATATACCTGGCTTGCTTAGATTCTCTTTGACTTGGATTGCCCTGGCCTCGTCTACTCTGATGCTACATCTACATTTTCGTGCCTCGTCTAACGAGAGGGTTCATTTCTTTAGACTTACTCAGACTTACCTTTACATTTACATTTACCTGCCTACACACCACATTGTTCTGTAGTTTGTGTTTATCTATATGCATATAGGTATGCATGTATCGAATCGAATCCCCATTCTATATTATTATCATTTTATACTTCGTAAGTTTCTACTTAATGTAATCCATAACATTGAGAGGAGATAGTTCAACCCACGCTACACTGTTTCACTACGATATACAATAAAATAACAACCAATGCAGGGCAAGGGCAAAGATGAACTCAATAATAGTACTATGAAAATCTCGATACACTTAAATAATATTTAGCTACACATTCACCCAGAACATAGATATTTTTACAACATCTACTAAGATTATGTTTTACGTAAGTATTCTACTAGACTAAAAACCAAACTTAACGTATCTTGAACACTAGAATAGAATTAGATTCATCTTGTCTTAACCTATCCCTCCCCCAGCCATGTCATAATACTTTATGAAATAAATTCTACCTAAAAACACTTTAAATCACGACCTTCTCTTGTAAATAGAAGCTATTCAACAAATCCATGATAGCCAATAGTTAGTCGATGCTAAAGATACGAAATCTACTATGGTGACATAATGCAAAGGTAAGATTGCTTTTACTGTGTGTATATTGAAGAAAAGAAGTAGGTAATAGTAGGTTCATTTCTAAATATTCTTCCATCAAAAGATGACAATATTACAATATCATATTCGTTGCCCTCATTATTTATTGCTTAGAAAAGGCAGAATATTGTTTTAGTGACTTCTTGGAAAAAATAAAAAAGGCTGTGTATAAAACGATTGCTTTTTCTGGAGTCTGTCTCCGTATTGTTAGACAGGATCTGAATTGAATAGGTTTTTCACTCTCTGTCTATCTCTTTATCGTTCTTTTCTATATTACAAACTGCTATATAAAACATAAAATCCAACTTTTGCATCTGCGGGTGTGGGACGGACGTTTAACATCCGCAGAGTGAGTTTTTACATCGGCAAGGAAGCAGATAAACATCGATTGTACATAATATGCAATGTATACGAATATGAGTATGAAATGGGGACACTGTTGACTGTATCTATAAAATAAGCAGGTGGTATATATTCACAATGATTTAATCAATGTTCGACTTCCAACTACATTGCAAAAGATCAATCGCGTAATACATAAGAGCCTGAGTACCTAACACCATAGTAGGAGTTACACGTATTTTATACCAAAAAAATCTACAGGTAATAGGTATTAATGCTATTTAGCACTAAATTGTATAAGTAAACGCTTGTTTATTTATGAATACGTAATGTATATGATTCTACTTACTACAGTGTGTTAAATTCTTATGCATTTATGTATAAAAGTGCCCCCTTGAAGCAACGGATGATTAATCTGCGTCAGATGTAAAAATTAGTTGCGAATTCTCCGGATATCCCTTCTTTATGCTCAAATGAGCAGTCAAAGGCAAGAATTGTCATTCAATCACTCTGACCCGAATGTATCTCGAGCTGTTTCATTCCTCGTAAAAAACTTAAGAGCCCTGAGTTAAATTCTACTCTAGTTGTTTCAGTATCCGTCTCCATTCGTCTATCCACAAAGCAATGCATCAAGATCTTGGAGGACAGCTCAGTACAAACTCTGATTTAGGCTTTGTACAATTTATGTTCTACTATTTTATCTCCTTTCCTTCCAGCATCAATAAACTTCGTTTCTCCTATTCATTCGATTGCCTACTCTTTCAATTTCAACTCCCATTCCTTCCTTAAATGGAGCTCGGGATCTGTCTACTCTGTTATGTTATGGAATGGAGGCATAGCGTCATGTTCCCCAAATCTCATTTTCCATCGCATCCACCTGCCACAGCATTCTAGGCGAGGATGTTTATATACGATCTGGCAAATAGATTACCTACCTACTGCAAATGTCACTCACAAACTTATTCGCACTCACTTTTTCTCTTTCACCTAAAAAGACATGACAACCTACATAAAATACTTGAAAAAAACTTTCTAAGAATTTAGTGCAGTCGTAGTTTATGCTATTACGACTTAAGTATGTGACAAAAACAAAATGCATTTGGACAGTGTTCGTAACACAAAGTTAATTAATAGCTTTAAAAAAGTCCTTGCATAAATAACATATTTCACGAATGCCATACCAAAAACAAATTATTATGTGAATTTTCAAATTGATAAATAATGTTGCCTGAGTGAAAGCTCCTGGTAAAAATATAAATAAAGGATACAATTTTCTGTCATCCAACAAACAAGATAATACGCTACCAAATTTCCTGGATGTTATACGTTCAATAAGCTGCAATAGCAGAAGTAATAGACAATATAAATTTTTAATTATTTGAACAAATGGAATATTTATGTAAAAGTGAACACGTAAATCCTAAACTGCTTCATCAAGGAAGCAAAAGTCCCAGAATTAGTAACTATTTAATGGATTTTAATGCTAGAGATAATAAAAATTTTATTCGCTTAAACTTTACCTACTGACATTCATTCATTCTTACTCTCTAATGTAAATAATGAAAAATTCTCATGTTTAAACGAAAATCGTCCAACTCAACACGGGTGTCGTGTTTCTTTTTGACGGTTGCATGAAGAGTCACTAAAGTAAGTAAGTATTAAGTACTACTTGTCTAGTGCCAAGCAAGCCAATTACAATAAAGTAGCGATCGGAGAGATAGTCCGTCAGTCCACTTGCTTTAGTTGGCATAAAGAAGATTCAGAGTGTGGCAAGAGATTTGTCTTCACTAACTAAGTAAGTAACTAACAAAGTTATGACGCAGTAAGGAACACTATGGAAAATGGTTATAATTCCTTGAAAACACTGCCATTAAAATATTATGGTTTGACGATTTAGTTGAGAGTAGAGTAGAGACAATGTGGAGCAAGCTTGCTTAGGTACCTTATCATTTTCCTTGACTTTGACATCAGTAGGTCAGAATAAAAGAAAGGAGCATTTCTAGAATTAGCACTCAAATTGAGTCACCTACTAAATAGTTGTGCATTGTACTATAGCATACCTACTAATACAGGGAGTGTGAGTGGGATCCCACTTTGACTGCTAATTGTTAAATGCAATACAATAGCAGGATGCATTGTAGGTAATAGTGATGCTGATGGCTGTGTTTTGACTTTTGGTACGTATACCATAATAATAATATTTTCATATGCTTATGCTAACATACCTACATACCTACTGTACTACCAAATGCATGCATGCATGCATAACTTAATGAAACAAAGCAAATTATATTATTATAATAAGTAAACAGTGAGTCTGACGTGACTTGACACGGGCTTAGCCTTCCTGACGCTTTATATATTGTACGTTAGCGAGTTTTACGATGAGTCCTCTATGTAACTATGAGACTGTATCTGCATCCGTCCGTGCTTTGTGCTTTGCAGTGCTCTCCTCTCAATGAGAGCTGAATTAGAGCAGAATCTTTCTATATCTCCGGATTATGTATTAAGTAAGCAAAGCGTACATTTCTGTAAAATAAGGTAGTTTCATGTTTTATTACTCATTCTTTAACTATAGTCTACTAATGTACTTCTGTAATATAATTGTACATAGTAAGTAGTAGCCCCTGTCCTGTCCTGTCCTGTACGCACTAGGTATAACGTATAACTACAGAGATAAGTAGGCACATCTACTTTTACAAGTTACGATCGAGTCTCCTTTATTCTGCCTACTTCTCACCCTCCATTCTCCCATTTTTCTCATTCACCATTATTACGCTATCATCCTAACTATTATATATTACGAGAACGTGTCTACATATACTTTTACACTTAAAAGCACGTCTACATACTATCATCCTCATCCTTTAGCTCTGCATGTCACTATACGATAATACTACTTTACTTTTCTATTCTATGTTATGTACACTTGTACTCCTGGTTTAGTTTACTTTTAGTTCCTATAAAATGTGGAGTAACTAGTAGATTAGAGTCGAGAAGTGAATCCGATTTCCCAGAGAAAAAAGAAAATGGAATGTTGAATGCTCCGAATTGAACAAACCCAAGAGCCATTTCATACAATGGTACTGCATACAATGGGCTATCATAGCAATGGAAAAAGCAAAGCAATAATACCACGAGCTCCATTTACATTCTTCCCGAATTGCTATTATAAGTGTTTCTAGTACATGCAATAATAACTGCCGACTGTTTCCAGCACAGAGTGCTATATATAATAGCACCCTATATAAATTAAGTGTAAATAGGTACTTATATGCTTAAGCACTAGTTAAATAGCAAAAGAAGCTACAGATTCATTTCATCTCAGCTAATTTTCTCAGTTTTACACTTCGGGTTACATTACACATTATTACGTAGACTTAGTAAGTGTAAACTGAAATTCAATCCTTAATCCTTGGCCTATGATATCCTATAATCTTAAAAGTGTAAGTGTCTCCATATATAATATTTAAGTTACTATTAAGGTTTGTCTTTATAGAAGGGAAATATGTGCTATAAGAGACTTAGGAAATGCAGTTCAAGTGAAGTGCTTGACAACGGTAATGAAATAAGAATGACAAGTGCAGGGTGATTGTGCTGGTTGGTTGAAATAGCGGAGATTCCGTTGACGATTAGTAATGCTTTTTGGTGAATTATTTTATGGGAGCATGGAAAGGGAATTGTGAACATAAGACAAGAATGGGCCTTCCGTGTCAACTACCACGGCACAAGAAACTCAGGGACTCCACATCTATCTACCTCTACAATAAAAAAGAAGGAACGGATAAAATGCTTTCTCCCTTATGAAATTGCTGTTGTGACTGCTTGTAAATCACTTTCCTCCTCTCTCTAGATTTAGATGCTCCTGTCCCTGTCCTACTCTATGGTCTTTATATAGCATCTCTTTATATGTATGTATATGTAAATAGCTTGAGGCAAGGATCTTTCAATTCTATTCTGGGAGACGCTCCTCCATACACTTACACTACTATATTGTGTCCTATCGGCATCGTTAAGGAAGTCTGCCTCGCATACCTTCATCTACGTGTATGTGTTAGCTCAGCTCATTATGTATTCATCTCATACCAGAAAAAGTTATACTAAAATGTACCTGCTATCAAATGCTACAAGCATTATGTTATGTACCGTGTTCATAAATATTTGAGTTTAAACTTGACCAGCTTAATGTGAAAACACATTTCATCCTATTATATAATGAAACTTTCATTTACATTATGTACTGTTGTTTAGCTAACAATGTTGTGAAATAATTTAACTGAATAAACATGAACTGCAAAGTCAACACAACACTGTGTGGAAATTCACAAAATTTGGGAACCTAAATGCTAACAGTTGTGTTTTAATTTATTTTCTATTAAATATTATGGAGAATATTTATTTATGTTAATAATATTCGTTTTGTTACGTATGCGAACGATAAGTACTTGGAGAGAGACTTGAGGGATGGAAGGAAGTGTAGACATGCATGCAGGTGTGTAATAGGAAAATGATTGCGTTGTTGTGTGGAGACGGAGAATGTAATGTAATGTAAGGATAGGGATAGTCCATAAAAAGTGACCTTGTCCTTGATAAGGTACCGTTCTTTTTATCCGGTGGATTTAATTCTAGGGAAGAGCTACGTACTTACTACGTAATACGTATACGTTTATATCTGGAATGGAATGAACTGGAGGAATGAATGATTGAATGGAAGGATGAGAGTTTTAAAAGTGGAGACTGAAGAAAAAAAGCGTTGTGAAGCAATTCTCGGTTCTTGCTCTTGCTTGACTATGAAACTATAAGTAGGAAGGTCTGTCTGTATTTTGTGTTGCGTTGTGCGTCCACTCTCCAAGTACTTAGGTATCTTTTAGTAAATAAATCCACTGTAGCTTAATGTACTGTAGTGCAGGGTCAAGGATTTTTTCTCTGAAGTAGAGAATCTCACAGGAAGGCAACAACGGGAAAATAGAGATCGCTAACAACAATGGAATAGAATGCAATGCTCTTTAGCTCGCTCCAGAACCGTAGTATCATATCAATAAAAACAAGAAGATCGAGACACGGTACTTTCTGCTTTTACTTGGGTAGATAAACATATTATTTGCTTTCTTGGATATGTACTGTATTCCTTGGCTTTTTGTTTAATGGAATGCGATGTGAAGTTCTGTTTTTGTTAGCCGATTGTAATTGTACTGAACTCTTATCGAAACTCTTATGTAGTTTGGGTTAAATATTTACATAAATCTCTAACAAACAAACAGCCCTGATGTAATGTAACCGAGATATTTAGACTGAGGCTCTGATTTCTGAGAAATTTAAAACTATGGAACTATTTTGTTAGAAGTCTTGTATTGTGTCTGTAGTGTAGGTGTCTGTGTAGATTAATATAATTAGCGAGGCGAAGCACCCACCGAAAATGATTCCAGAAAATATGGTCACACTGAAATTACCTGAGTTGAGAGACGTCCAGAGTCAATTAAAAAACTGCACTGATATAATAATTTGATTTGATGATTGCTACGTCTTCAAGAGACGGTGATCAAGATGATGATGATGAATCAAATAAAAAATAAAAATAATTCTCAAAATGCTGCAAGAGCCACTGTGTTTAATGCAAAACTCGAGGGTCAAAAGGAAACTGGTCGTGTTCTGGGGCCTCAGTCGCGTTTTATACTTGGCGATTTTTTTCGCACTTCTTCCACATAATACTAACTAGTCAGTAGTTCGTGAAAACGAATTTGCGGAATGCAATGCAAGCCAAAGCCAGCCTTTCAAACATACTTACATATTATATTATACACATGTCTTGTCTTGTGTGGGGGTGACCAATGCTCTCGTCTTGTTGTGCTAAAGAACATTCTGCTTACTTACTACAAACTATAGTACTTTCTTGCTTAGGTTCATCATATAATGTGTATCATACTTTACAAATCATATCATAACATACACATATTCGCAATAAACACAGGTAAGTTCATCACAGACAGACATTCAAGCATTTGCAACAATACCTACACTAACGTACGTATTGTATTTGTACGTAACTATTATCCTCACTAAGAATTGAACAATGCAACAGCTTGGTTTGGTTTGACTACAATACTTGGTGGCTCGGCTTGTCTCATTGTTACTTACTTACCTGTTCTTGGTTTTAAATGCCTAAGCTCTCTATGTATCTTCTTGCTCCTTTCCTAGTCTTTGTAATTCTCTTCCCTTCATGTGTTTTCATTTCATACGGGATCTCTGTTTTGGCCTGCCTTGCCAAGACGGTTTTCC
Organism: Tomocerus mixtus; assembly: GCA_034694165.1. Classification (NCBI taxonomy): domain Eukaryota; kingdom Metazoa; phylum Arthropoda; class Collembola; order Entomobryomorpha; family Tomoceridae; genus Tomocerus; species Tomocerus mixtus. The sequence continues at coordinate 23,242 of JAQFYC010000003.1, read as the reverse complement.
TACTTTATGCTTACCTACATTCATCTACCCAGCAATTCTTTACATTAGCCATGTACCATTGTATTATAATATGTAGTAGAGACTATATAGCTGCTCTACACAGATGAGGTAAGGTTAAGGTGAATGCTATAGTTAAGAAATCTGCTCAAGTTTACAAGTAGTTTAGTTACTACTAACAATTACGTTCATACATTTTGTTTTTCATTGTTTGTCAGTACGTAGAAGTAGAGTATATCCATTTTACTATGTGTAACAAAATACCATTGCAAATCATATCATAAATATTTTGTCTATACTATGTAAAGCAAGTACTTAATTTGTCAGATCATATAAATAATAGTAGGAACTGCGTTTGATGATACTGGTAATTGTAAATGATGTGTTTATAAGTCCAAGTGTTAGAATGATCATCTTATTGTTAAGCTAATCGTAAGTTGTAAGTATATTGTAGAGAGTCGCATTATTTCGGAGAAGTCAAGTCGCATTATTTCTCTTCCTCCATTCTCACATTAACAATTACAATTACAATTACAACCTACTACGGAATTATTAGGTGAATAAAAATATGCAAAATTGTTAGCACTCACCCTCTGGTATGTCATTCAAAGGATGAAAACCAAAGCAAACCAGACCAGGCAATCGTAGCATTCTCTCTCTCTCAATCTGAACACATTCTATTCTATTGTGTCATCAGAATATTTGTCTGAGTTCACTTAACTCGATCATCCCAATTATTATCGTCCTACAACTACAGCTCAATGCCATTGCACTTATTTTACACAACACATCGAAACTACCTCATTATAAGAATATCAATAATACCGCTAGCTGTACAGGTACTACACTACATACAACCTTCCCCTGGTATACAATGCATTTCTATTTTTCAAGCAATTCTATTAGCAAAAACAATACAGATAAAACTGTAATATCCGTTTACTATGTACAAATATGTATGCAGGATCACGTATCAAGGGCTTCTACTAAAAATGTCACATCATTGAACTGTGATTCATGCCTTTCTTTCCGGTGTACATAACAATACAGATTTCCAAAACGTTTGTTACGTAGGTACTTAACTTTGACCTGTAGTATTGAAAGTTGTGCAAGCAGGTAGATAATATTAACAAATGGTCCGTTATTAATACATATTGTACATAATATTGTTGTATTTATGTACAGCAGGTAGATAAACAATTTATATCTGATGTACTATTACATTTATGTTATGTTATTAGAAAATAAATAACAGAGAATAGGTATTTAAGTGCATTTGTATTTTTGTTGAGTAAAGATAGTAAGTTACGTGCCTGTAGGTAGATATTTCTATACCTTTGTACATGCAATAGAACATTTATCTTCTGAATAGTGAAAAGGTACACTTTGGACAGGTATTCTTTTATTGTACTTACAATAAAATACTCTCATATTTACATTGTGCTAAGTGGTGCATGAAACTAGTATTACTTAAGCTTCAAAGTCCATTGCTTTTGATGTAAATGCATCTAGGTACTTATTTTTTGATTGAATAAGATGATGCAAGGGAAGCCAGGTGAAATGAAGTGAAGTACCCACCTTGTGCATACCTGGAGGGTGTAACAAAAAACGTAAACAGTTCCCGTAAGGATAACAATGGAGATAGAAAAATGTGGAGGTCACATTAGGGTAGGGATTTGTCCGCCCTTGACTCCAAACTTAAGGGATTCCCAGGGCTCTTAGGGAGTTCAAGACATGATAGGAAAAGGGAGCGGAGGAGACCAATGATGATGCACTTAAGGCATTTTGAAGCCGCCCCTTAGGAGAGGAGTGATCCGAGCGTAGGTAGAAAAACCCGAAATTCATGCCTCAAATTTTCAGTTTGCAGTGACACTTCATACGACAATAATCATAAATTCTCAGCCCTTTGAGATCTTCTGAAAGTTTTCACTTGGATTTTGTGAAATTGTGAAATTCGTTAGAGATTTTTTTGGAAAAAGTTAAACGAGCAAAGAGCGATACAGGTGAGTGATCTTTCTCATTCATTTTCTCACCTATAGGTATTATATTATTTCATCTTGAGATTGAGCATGCAGACAGATTGACTAGGGAATTGATTGTAGAGTGTGTTGTGTAGAAATCAAATACATTTTCTAAGTACCTATATACAAGATGTGATGGGGACTGACTCTGATCGTGAATCGTGAGTGTGCTTCACTATGATCACATCACACTCACATCATTAGCTACAATTATACATATTTACTTATTATTAGATTTTATTTGATATTGTTCATTGTTTTGAAGTTGAGATGTGAATTCATACATGTTTTATTGTAAGGATAATTCAGAAATTATCTTATGGTTAGTTAGACATATCATCATTTTATATATCTACATAATTATGCTCATTGTGTACCTATATACCATACCTCAATATAATTTCATGTATACCTATCATGGTTCTCAAACTAGTTAGTGTGTTACTTAGAATTTTCAAATGAAGTTATATTCAGCAAATTAGCGTAGCTATGCATCTCATTTCTCGATCTTGCTCTTATTCACCAATAAGTAATGTAGGTAATGTAGAGTGAATCTCCACTTGTCTGTAGTATCCATAAATTCAATCTTCACATTTATTTCTATGTCTATGTCTAACTAATCTTTCTATCTTTCTGTAACACTCAACTCAACTCAACTCATCAGATCAGGGTATAATAAATAAGTTAGTCAGTCCAAGTACAATATATAGCCATATAGAAAGAATTCCGAAACAAAAGTAGTGAATTTAAGGTAGTAAAACTAAAAAGATTTCAGCATTTTTCATAGATGGTTGAACTTTGTTAGCAATTAATGCTAATGAGAGATATAGGTTAGTAAGAGCAGAGAATGGGGGACAAATCTACGTTTCCGCTGGGGAATGCAATGTAGTCAAGTCAAGCCAAGTCAAGTCAAGTCATCTTAAGGCAAGGTAAAAGGTAGACAGCACAGAATACAATATAAACTAAACTATTCGCCAGTTCAACAGAATTCTACAACTGTTTATTACCATTAGAGAGACGAGGGAGCGAGAGAGAAAAGAGCAAGTCAATGAAGTCAGGTCTTTGCCATTCTGTCCTGCCTTATTTTCATTTATGATCTTGCCGGAAGTAGTCTGAATGAGTTTAAGGCTAGTTAGTAGAAAACTCAATCCAGTCGTACATAGCTGAGCCAAGCCATTGAGTGAGTAAGTGAGGAATATAAAATCTCGTTCACTCACTCTGTTCTGAGTCAGACTGACTCAACTTGACACAAACCTTACTACAGATAAACATACTACACACATGCAACGGAATACTATTAAATGCTGAGTGAGTGAGTAAAATGTATCCGTAAATTCCATGGCTCGTCTGTAATACAGATAATGTAAATGTAGCTAAATATTGTAGTAGTATACTATAGTAAGTAGGTAGTTGCATTTAAAGATGAGAAGTTGACTTAAAGCAAAGCCTCCCAGTCCAAACCAAAGCAACTAACCACAAAGAGAATATTATTATTTTATACCTATACCTAGAATATCAGGTAATGCAAATGCAAATGTAAGGAATTCTACTGTTTAACTAGAACTACGAAGGTTTTCTCTGAACAGTCTCACTATACACACTATATCGCATTAACTTCTACATACATATATTTTAACTAGCTAGATAATCGCAGATTGCTTATCTTTTACTGGTGCATAATCATCTACAGATAGTACATAGTACATACATACTGCATTACCTGTATGTATGGTGCAAATGCATAGTAGAAACCTTATAATAAGTATGCATGCATATCTAAAACCATTTCACTGTTCACTCTAGCTTTAGTTCTCTGTAGCTTGTATCATCATCACAAATTAGGTTATTCGGCACACATAGTACGCAGTAGATATTAGTATACTATACTGCTTCAAGATATACTATGCAAATACACAAGAATAAATTATATAGGTATGCAAGTAGGGAAATGCACACTTTAGACATAATTCTACTTGTACCTTACATAGATACGTAGCATAATATAAAATAATAGTGAGGATAAATATGCGTGCAGTGAAGATTAGTACGACTACAGCTATGGGATCTCGAATTTAATACACATAATAAATATGTATATCTCTTTAATTCAATAATTTAGTCTAGAGCTTCACTTGAGGGTTCGAAAGTCACTGGCATAGCAAGAGACCTTACCTTGCCTTGCCTTGGTTTCCTTTCCTTGCTTTTATTTCAATTATTATTGTGAGTGTGGAAAACGTAAGCGTAGACTAGCACCCATAGCACCTTATGTATGTATGTATGTATGTATGTATAGTAGTAGGATTGCACTACTACTTTTATTTTATCAGTCTAGTTTAATATATTAAATTATATAGTTAGTTCTTATGTGTAGTATGTAGTATATTATCCTGGCTACTTGCTAAATAGTAGTTTGATATCTTTGTTCGTCTGTCTATGCATAGACTTTACTTACATTCGAGAATTTAGTAACTTACCCTACCTAACACACTTCTGTCTGGTCTGTATCAAACAACATCCATTGCAAATTGCAATCCTCCTTTTCGCTAGCTGCACATGTTCAATGGGTGAAAGTTATTAAAAAACTCACTCTGTAGTATTCTGGAATGGAATCCATTTCCTTTCATCCTAGACATTTTCAAAATGAACTGGTCACAACAGAACTGTCTGGGCCTTCATAGAGTGGTCTTCCTGGCCTTGTCCCTTTGCTCCGAGGTATTTATGTCAGGAGTAATCTCCATGGACTGACTGAGCGGACGATTACATCTTATGGTTCTAATGAATTTTCTACTGAATGCAATTCTAGGCAAAAGCCAAACCATCCACGAAAAATGAGAGCTGTTCCCTACTTCGTAGTTTTCCTCGTCGGGTTGTCCACCGCTGCAAATGCTCCACCGAAAGGACCTGTCTACACTCCGATGAACAATCCAACAAACAACTTGGGCAAATCCTCTCATTCGCCCTCGATAGTTTCCTCCGTCCCGTCCACACCAAATAACACACCCGTTGCTGAAGAACGCGAAAGTCAAGTATTTCGCCAGGAACCAGGCGCTGCTCCTGCTTCCCACCCGGATGCTTCGCCCACTCAGGTGAGACTTTATTTCCTTCCTTCACCATCTAATTTTTCAGGAATGCCTCATGTCGCCTGCTTACGACATTCGTCGAGTCCCTTTATCCGTCCATTAATTTTCTCTCAACTAATAAGTAGTATATACATCTCAACTATATATCCCATTCAGATAATTCTTATTTACAATATAGCCAGGGTTCTATTAGCAAATATTTCTTTTTTGGGGATATCCAAGCATTACACACTTAGTAGAACTGTCCTTCACAAAATATCAAAGCTCTTTATCTTTTAGATATTTTTAATATCTTTTTTGGAAATCTCGTCTTCTGTACATAATTTTATGCAACTATTAATTTAAAAAATTCAAGGCATACGGATCGTTGGTAGAAATACGAAGAGTGGCTTTACTCATTTAATTCAGTGAGGAGATACTTTTATAAAACCGAAAGCTGTGTTTCGGAAATGAATGGGCTTCTGGGCTTTGAAGTAAATACTTTAGCTGAAGAATGAAAAAATTACTTTCTCCTTCCGTTTATTATATCTACAGTTACCCACAGCTGTATGCTAAACAATACCTTCAAACTATATGGCAAAGTAGATAAATGCAGTAGCATGTGAGTAACAGTAAGTATACGTTGCGTTAACCTTCGTTACACTACTTGAAAATGATTTATGCGTTATCCTGCTTTAATGTAGAAAAGTGTAATACTTAGGTATAGATACATAAATCTAGTATTTAACCACAATGTTTGTAAGTATAAATTGCAATAAGTAGAGTAAGTTAATTTTGGTTAAGTTTAAACCATGAAATGGCCTATATCTCGCCCTCCTCTTCATGCATCTTGATTGACTTGCTGTGCAACTCATTACGAGACTATGATTTCAGTCTAGGAATCTCAAACTGCGTCGTTTGAGGTGTCATTAAGATACTAGCATACTTTATGCACACCTTACAGGGATTTATTTACTTAATAATCTACGGACAGCCATCCTCGGCAAAAATAAATTAAAGGAACATAAAGTACGTTTTGTAAGTTAAGCCAAGTCTTGTCTTTGTAAGCAGAATGGTATTTACTCAATCAGGATAATATTCTGTAATGTCTTTGTAGTATTGTATGTGAATGGGGATAAAGCCAAATGCAATGAAAATATGGGACACAAACAATACAATAAAGCAAGGAATCGGAATTTGGTCCTTTGCTGGCAAGTTGGCATTTGTATTGCTATTGCTATTGCTTTTCGTATGTTTTGCTGATGTGGTTTTGTGTTGGTATTTGTTACCGAGTCATTGAGTGCGACCAAGAAAATACAATAGAAGAGTGATCCATCTCACTTTAATGTGTGTGGTTTAATGGAATGTGGAAAGATCATGATCAAGATGACCCAAGCAAGCGGTGGATCTTTCACTTGAAAAAGGTCTAAAGGTCTGTCAGTTAGTTCAGGTGGTTGTGCCATGCCATGGCATGCACTTGAAATGTGAATCCCCTGGGCACAGACGCACCTTGTTGACTCCTCGTCAAAAACTTCCCCCGCTACAAATGCATACATTCAGACATATTGAAATAGTGTGCTATAGAAGAACATCGACAATTTTCTTATCAATTTCTCTATAAAACACAGTATTTGCATATGAAGCACAGATGTAGAGACAGATAATGTCTGTACATACCTTGGCCTTACTTACACATCTACTTAGTGCTAGAGTGTAATAGTGATAATAATGCATTTGCAATAAATGTATTTTATTCCACCATTCTACAAACTAACTCAGCTTTCTCATTCTCTAATCTAATAAAGCAATATTTTATCGCCTTGTTCCTAATGACACCTTGGTAAACGAAGGCAGAGGATTTCTGAAGTTCCTATTAGCTCTAAAAAACTCAATTGGATTTAGGTGAACAGAACTAAGTTCAATAACCATAATTAAGCGAAATAAAAAAAATAAAGTGTTGATTTGCAATTAGTAAGCATGATTATGAGAATGTTGATGTATTTAATACCTATAATAGGTACCTATAGACAAAAAATGAATACATGCTAATTGATTTTTCTTTTTTTATCTCCGGTAGAGCTACATGGTCTACTACTACCCGAATCCTAATGCAAAAGCAAGCTACCCGGGCCAGGCTGGATATGGAGCCCCCGCAAACTCGGGAAGTAGTACCAGTTTTATGAGAAATATTCCCTACTATGACATCGCATCTATAGTAGGAAGTCTTGCTCTCATTGGAGGCGGTAGTTACTTGACATACAGAAAGTTTGGAACTGTGAAGTCCCGTGCTCTTCGTGAGCTGCAAGATATAAAGGCAGAGGATGCGGCCCGAATGGCAAAAGGAGTAATGAGAGCCCTGGAAAGAGTCTACGAGATGAGCAGCTCTAAATAATAACAAGTTGAAGTAGAACCAACTACACGACTACAAACCATCCCAGGACATACAAATAATACAATACAATACCTACCTTCACATAATAGTATACTATTATAAGAACTGTGCAAACTTTTTGCACAACTATGTACAAGTTAACTTTAAGTTGAACCTGACTGACTGACTGAGTGAATTGAATGCAGAGTAAGGAAAAATAAAAAACTAACTACTTTTACAGATACTACATACAATACAAATACAATGAAAGGACTGGCAAACACTCTACTGTCCATCACATTACATACATTACCTTCTTTACCTTACTTAAATACTTAATGCATACATACATACATATGTACAAACTACAATGTATACTATAAAATAGAAAAGTAGTTGACTATCAAATTGATATTATTATATAGTGACTGACTGACTGATAAGTTCACTGACTGTGACTACTTTTGTATGAGATTTGGAGAGTCGCAAGACTGAGACTGAATATAGACGAACCCGCACGTAATCTTCCTATTATGTAATTGCTAGGATGAAGATGAACCTTTCATTTCTGTGTTCTCTTCTAAGGAACTTGTCAGACTCGTTGTTTAGCAGTTTGATGTGCTTATTTTATGAATCTTAATAGTCGCCCCAGACTTATAGTATACTCTATGTACTACTAAATAACATAAGGGTGACTATGTGACTTTCAAGAAACTAGTATCGATAGAATTGTACTGTACCGACTGACATGTATGGGACTTGATGGAGTGTAGCTAAGCTATCGTACATAACTATACTACATGCATACATAGATTACATTAGAATACATTATTTAGTTAACGTATCACCTTATCTCTCTTTTCGTCTGTTGTTTTTATGTTAAATGGGAATTCAACTGGACTGGATTGGACTGGACTGGACTAACTCACTCACTCACTCAGTCCAATCCACATACATTTTAGCTACAGCTACACTACGGAAATCTTTTTTCTTGTTTTTTCTGTTACTTCTGGTACTATGTTGTAGTGAGTAGTTTTTATGCAACGAGAAACTGTACATGTACAGTCCCCTTATAATTGTGACCTTTCTAATACTTATCTAATACTTAAACTCATTATTATACGTAAGTAACTAACATAACATAACATCGTGTAGAATTGTAACTACAGATACCATACCACAAAGAAAAATACAATATACCTAATATAATGCGAAAGTGTAAACAAATAAAGCTCGTCACGCATGAACAGTTACTCACACGTCACGCATATCTATATATCAGTTCTGTTATTTTGGCAAACGTACAAAACAGCATAATTGCTTACTACACTATCTATTATGTATGTACTTCAATTCAATATCACCCCATAGCATAACCATATGAAGACAAACAGGCTAACGTTTACATTCTCTGCCTTTATATGTGCACATCTACATTATTATGTATATTTAAGGTATCCATTTACCCATCCCTCCCTAAACTAAACCTACAGTTCCATAGAGTACAGACCCACCTTTAAAAATACTAAATACATTATAAAAATATTCACCTCATAATTAAACAAGTGAACTTCAACTCATGTGTTGTCTTTTCAAACCATTGCAGCTTAAAAATTCGGCCATTCTTAATCTTAGACGGGGAAGTTCACGATGAAATCATTATTTCCTAGCTTAGCCCGCAATTTATTTTACCATTAATACTTATCTCTAATCTCATTCCTTGTCCTTACATACGTAAACTTACATAAGCCACATTATTATGCTACACAACACCCAAAGCTTAAACCTACCTACTTGTTACAGGTATTTTTTGTATAAGTACATATCTGCAGTAACACATATTGATAACGTTCTTTTCTGTCTATCAGTTTTCCATGTAAAAACAAGGTATTAACTATAAAGAAAACTTAAAAAAGCAAAGAAACTACTATTTTCTCTATTAATTCACTAATTTCATTCACGCTCATTTTACTCTCGGCACAAATAATAGTACTGCGTTATATGGAAGCATTTTTGCTACTATGAAAAATAAATCAAAGACATATAAGCTTAGAGTTGCATGTAAGTAAACAATAATATAGTATACTGATTCTGATTCAAAATCATAATCACAATCTTCATCATCACTTACCTGTGCAACAACACAACATTACTCTTGACTGCAGATTGACTGGCATAGCCATGGCATGCTGATGCTACTTATTATATTTACTTACAGATGCTATATTTTATGTGAGTAGTAAGTACTTTACGTACAGGTGGTAAACTTGCAATCTTAGTTTAGTGTTCCATACTTTATTATTATATTAACTAGTAAGTAACGTTATGTTCTATTGCATGTGCAGGTACACACAGGACTTACATTGTTATGTATTCTTTGTGCCAAAATATTTTTCAATTGAAAAGTGTAATTTGAAGATGTAATGCAATGAAGAGATTTATAATAATAGGTAACTAATTCTCTTCATAATAATTCCCATGCAATCTCATAGCACCGCACCGCATCGTGTTATGTGAAGTATAAAGGAAACAATTATCTTCTGCTTTTGGTATTTGCTAAAGTGTATTTCATGGATTACGTACAAATAGTTAGGTTCGCTTGATGGGTGTACGCATTGCACTGTATCCATATCCACATGAACGAAATACTGCTCTAATGACTCTAATCCTATACTAAGTATATACAGTACATACTCACTACTAAGGTAATCATCATCAGTCATAATAACCAAACATCTCTAATTGCAAACCTAAACTAACTATATAAATATAGTGAGGATGGGTACATATTCTTACCAGTATAGTGTAGATACAGTACCTACGTAGATCCAGGCCAGGCCAGAGTGATTAGCCAAAAGAGAGTCAATGATGACATACCAATGGATTGGAGGTCAGCATCTTTACAGACAGAATGCAAAGTTACCTAATTCATTTTCCGGATTCCAAGACTCACTCCCTACGCCAACCAAACTTGATTTACTCATCTCCAACGGTTATGTTGCCTTGTTTTCTGTTCTTCCACCATAACGTGCCATAATCTAACGTTTATATTACTACACACATCTACCTACACCATTTGCAGTACCTACTCATTCGTATATTTGTTTGTAAGTACAGCAGACTGCTATATAACTATTTCATAATACACGTTCTTACATAATATTATGCACTTGACTCATCATACATAGTCTTTAGGTAGCTGTAATGTATCTTGTCTTCGTATTACGACTACGAGATAATGTAAGTGCAGTAACAATGTGTTTATTACTATTTACTATGGTAGTATTACATCCTAATTTTTTTATTAAATAAAAATGCAGATAGACGTTACATACTAATAAACATTAAGAGAGGAATTAACTCTTTCTATATATCGGTAGTAGGTACATGTACGTACAATTACAAACACACGGTTAAACTACCAAGTACCTTACCTAGTATAGAGCAAATCAACTAAATTGCATTAATTAATGCGTAGTGCCGGTTCTTCGCAGTTTATCACAAATTCTTGTCATAACTTGTTTTAGAGCTAATGTAATAAATAGTGAACATTATAATTTATATGCTAAAATTCATCTAACCTATGCAGATATAACTGATGATAAGTACTCTATTGTCGTCCTGCCCGCCCGGTTTACCTCCACACATGCTAATTAAATACACTCTGGCTAAAAGTCAATTTAAACAATATCCGGAGTCGCCTCAGAGAAGACCCATTTTTTAAATACGTTTTCAAAGACAGAAATTGAACTATGGATGCATATTAATTAAACGCTCAAATGAGTCAATAATTCATTTTGGCTAATGCTTATTCTGTCAGGTTAGACCGACAAGTTATATATGTTGTATAATGCATGCAAAATAATATGCTGTAGGTATTACAAAAATACTAATTGGTCCTTTGTGCTGAACACTAAAGTAAAAGTAGGTATTTATTGCTAGTTTTATTTATTTAGGGTAACCGTCAAGCTATTGAAAGGTTTTTTGCACACCATAAACACGTTAGGTGTCAATAACTATGTCATAGCAAATGCATACATGTTAATTTATAGTTGTTTGACCTTTGGAGTGCAGACAGTAATTCCCTTTCGTGTGTTTACCTACAATATAGACAGTTTAAGTGGTAGCAAAAGGTAACTGCATCTTAATAAGCGGTTGGGTAATACCGGAGAAATGGAAATACTATCAAAAATGTTGTAAGCAACCAATATTTACCTAACTGATGTGGACCTGACAAGAATGATATATTATTTTGGTAAAGACTACAAATGGTATCGTAAGTACCACATTAAAAATATATACAATACGATGTGTAAATATAAATATTACACTGAAAAGCACACAAAGTTGCAAATTCACACCTACCTAAGTTTTTGTATACAAACCTGGTGCATGTTTTACTTAGGTATTTAGTTTTCTTATAACCCATTTAATTACACTAGTATTTGATTTATAGTGAGTTGATCTGAAACGCTGCATAATCAAATAGTCAAATTCAGCATGTATTAAAAAGTTGTCTAATAATTATTATTAGCCAAAAACCGCAATTTAGGGGGCATTGTTCCTATTGCAAAGGCATTACTGTAACAGAAACATACAAACCAATTACCTACATATATATTTATTAAATATGGTACGAGGATAATAAGCATTTTTTTGAGTGTTCTGCGACCCTTTGTTCCTAAAAAAAATATGGAGAGAAATTTGTTTGGAGCAGATGCATGGTGATCTTTACGCCATAAATACTGAAATCAAATGTTTCAATTTTAGATGTTTCTAATCACAAGTATTTCATGTGTCATGTATTGCCGTTATAATTTTGATGAGCTTTAGATTTTACATACAGGAATATACTTATTATTCCATATTTATCCATTGCTCTGCTCATATGATTATTTACTACGAATCTAAATACAAGCCACGGGCAGATAAAATGATTTAGCTTAATTTTATTAAAAATTATGTTCATAAATTATAAATATGATTGAAAGGCGATAGTAGTAATGATAGTTTGTTTTAAAACAATCCAAATATTTACAATTTATAATACATAGTGCTGTAATGTATGTAGTTATAAACAAGGAAGATTTAATCCTGATTCTTGTTAGACATTCTGTTATTCAAAAAACATTATTAATGTATTGTAAACACCTGCTCATTTATGGTGGAAATAAAATGAAAGTCTCTTTGAAATCTTTAGCTTACAATGGTTGGTGGCTACGAATCGAAAGTTAGTTTACTTAGTTTGAAGAATGTTCTTATTAAGTTCTTTTGCTAAGAAACTTTATTAGCCTGGCCTAAGCTACCGACAGCCTACAAGCGGTATTGGGAAAACTAATTAGCTCTGAACAATTTACTTACAAGAATAATTAAGTAATTGAAGGCTTTCAATTTTGTTTCCCTGTTCATCAACTCTTCTGTGGTCTAATATTTATTACACTCTAATGGCCATTGTCTGAAGTGCTTCTTTCATCTATTAGGGACGTAGTAGAAATTTTTCTTTGTTAGAAATAATTTTACTAGCCATGCAACATTTAAGTCTGTAAACCACAGTGTTTACGTGACATTGGTTAACAATGCAAGCAATGGTTAATCAATAATGAGAAAAACTTGCTTCATTCCGCTAACCGACATAGAACAGTAATACTAATGCAATTTGTTGGTTGTATTGTAGTAGGTACAATGGCTAAATATTTTTATCGTCATACATCCACATCCACAACCTCAAAGGAAAAGTATTAGTAATAGTAGCAACAATGATTTCATATTTTAATTCAAACTTAACTAAATTTGTCATCTGCCGCATGGAATATTCTTGCAAATGAATATCAGCAAAAGGGCAAACCAATTGTGCATCGCTTTTTTATTTTTTACATAATTAAAAATCTTAAATCGCTCAGTCATACAAAAATTGGGTTTCCTTTTGTCAAATATTTGTGCGACAATATTTTCCACTCCCTGCTAAAACAAAGATTATGCAAATGTTTAAAATCCTTTTCTGGAGGAAAAATACAGTTGTTTTTCAAAAGATCGTACTTTTGCCAAAGTGGCAAGTGGAAGAAATTCTCCCGTAGTATTACAATTGTCTTACTGCTAGGGCTTTGTGTCAAGTTATTCAGTAAATGCGAAGAATAATCTGTCCAATGACGCCATATGGAATTATACCGTTCACTTTTACTATTTTGCTGTGTGACTCTAATAAAAGCCGGCCGACCAACGATAAGCTGCAATAATTCCATAAATGATGCCATTACTGTTAAATAAAGTTCACTGAGCAGATATAAACTACTATAAATGCTTCATTTCAGCAATGCATGAGAAGAAGAGTAGATTTGAACAGGCAATAAGCTAGCTATTTAGTGTTGAAGCTACTTTTCAGTAAATGCACTATTTGAATACTGGAGATGAGATGTTGAATGCATGCTTTCTACATTTCTATTCTACTTTCCATGTTTCCTAACTGCATTGTTTACTACTCCCTATCTTATTTGGCTTCTCTTTTTGTCTCCATTACTTTTTAGTTCTGTTTTCTATGGAGGGCAATGCTCACCACTCCATACTGGTACAATGTAATGGTAAAACTATAAAAAGTTAATTTTCATACTCATTTTGTTTGTTTTCTCTATGCTGTATGTACGTTTCCTATAATTTCATTCAAGAATGATAGTTAGGAAGGTGTTTAATAAAATGTTCATTCATGCAATTCATACTGTACAATAAAATACACCTTTACTGTGACACTATTTGGCTTTACGATAGGATTATAAATTATAGGGAATTTAATTTATAATACTATACCCTTTTTATCTGTGCACAATGTATGTTTACTACTGTTTAGGTACTTCAAAAATTGTACATTCAGTGTACCTTTTACTGTTAGCTTTGAATCTTAATCAGAACGATATTTAACGAATGATAAAATTGGTATGTAGTAAAATTAGGCATGATTATATCAAAAACATCCAATTTAAGGACACTTTTTTAGTATTATTGTCAAATGATTTGTCGTAATTGTATTATAGGTCGACACTGCAATATACTATAACAATCTTGTACATAGTAATTAATGAACCTAACCTATATACTATTACAAGTTGATAGTATGAATTTGATTGCTCAACTAGATACTTAAGTAGTATATGTTTTTAAAACTACTGACTTAAAAAGTGGAATAATAAAATTTTTGATTTCTGTTTTGATATTCAGATAAGAATGTAGAAAGCTTATTAATTCATAATTCTGAACTACAGAAAATCATAATGTGCTGCTTTCCTCTTTTTATGGCAGATTGGAAGGGAAGGCAAGGCTTCTATTAGTATTCGTTTATGATTGTTACCAAAGCTGATAAACATTACTGACTGAGAACAGGTTTTTTTCGAAGCTTGTAAAAATCTGGGTATAATACTAACTAATGTTAAGTTTGAGTAAATTGCTTTTAATAGTATTTAGTAGAATCTTCGTAATGGATGAACAAAGAGGGGCATTTTTGATAGTAAAGTGTTTCAATATTAACGCTTTTTCATTCAGGCCGATTGCAGTCAGGACCTATTACCTACCACAACTGCAGCGTAATAAAATCTTAGCAACATGCACGCACGTTTACAAATGAGTAGATATTTTTCGCTTTTATCATATTATTTTATAATCTACATTGTAGCAAATGTATTACAATATTAAATTACAGAAGTAGCTATAATATTATAGCCTACTAGCAATAAATATTTATTTTATGAAGAGATATCTGAGAGGTTAACAGATTCTAATCTCCTCTACTGTGTATTGTATAAAATCATCTAATGCTAAATGAAATTATGTGAATGGATTCATTATTATTAACGTACAGTTGTAGAACACAGTATACTATTATATTTAACTGCATAATATTATGTTCGAGTTGCACTACTACATAGAACTAATAAGAATGCATGGTAATATCTACGCTAAACAAAATGCTATCCTACTTATACATAATCCTATAAACAGATGTAATACTTTATAGTAAAAATGTCATCCTTTTCAAAGTGTAATGCCATTAAATAATGCATTACATAAATAAAGCAATAGGTTGTCACTATTTAACTGTAATATGCGCTAATTTAATTTGTGAAACATAAAAAACCTACTAATAAATTGGGGCACTCTGAGACTCACATACCTATGTATTCAATGCTGAAAACGGAATATAGTTATTACCAGTTTTAGTTGAATCTCATAATGCCCCAAGCAATCTGAGGTACTATGAGACACATACATCCATTCTTGTTTTGATTATTGACAACAGTATTCAAAAAGATTAAACCGCTAAAAAGGTGTTGGAGGTTTTAGTTGAATCTTAAAGTGCCTCTTCCAATTTGGGGTACTGTGAGACATACTTGCAGCAATATTAAGTGTTTCATATTTGTTTGTTTGCTTTTTCACGTTGCTCATGATTTTATTGTATGCAAAACAGAAAACACCTACACACCTTCATGCATAGCATATTATATTTAGTTAGAAATTTGTCATTTCTGGCACATTTCTCCCCTTATAGTTGAACCGTTCAACAGTTATAACTAACACTGACAGAAACACAGATACCTAGACAGACACAACATTCCTATAAAGGTGATTCACAGTTTATTAAAGTGTATTGTATGAGAGCTAAGCTAAACTACGATTAGTGGTGTTAACATGGACACCCAGATAGTCTTTCGACTACCTACTAACTATCTGAAATATATAATTAGTGTATTATAGTAAAACATTGCAGCGAAAATGCTTGTATTCTCAAAGCCTGGCAAATATGCGCACATTTATTATGAATTGAATACTATTACACATCACTAGCAATGCGTAATATATAACACTTTTCAGATTTTTTTTATTTGTGGAGTATGTACCTACATACAATAAGACTCTCGCAAATGCATGCTATACTACACAGTGTCAACCAGATAATATTGAAACTTTGAAATTGTATATGCCCGACCGAATTCTAGGCTAATGTATAACCTCTGGACAGAATACGGCTTCACATTTAGCCAGACAGAAATCTTAAAGTCGAAATCATTACAAATGTGATAGTTTATTAATTTACTCGTGCCTATAATCTTTATGAACTGCTAGAGTGAAAACACAGCACTAATATTGTTTATTACAATCTCTCCAATAATTAATGTATTAATCCTGTATACTCGTTTCTAATTATTATCTAAATAGTAGCTGATTTTCCTTCCCATTGCAGCACAACGCTTCTTATACAACTGGTGTGAAATAATTATGTATTAGTACAATCACAACCTTAATTGTTAAAAATGTGGTTTTCCCTTTCCGATAGTATTATCCAAATTGTCCTTGATGGAAAAAACTAGTGGAGAAATTGATACGTATCTACGTATAGATCGTTAAGATTAGCAATCTCATAATACAAATAAAGTACTTTAATTTGTATACATTTACATAGATATAAATAAATTAGTGCCTACAAATACTGATTACTAAATTCTTACTGATACTTATCTAGTACTATTACATAAACATAATAGTCATATAAATAACTCACTGTTAATTATTATTCTACTTTCTAATATAATAATTACAATAATATTTGAAGTGACCACATATAATAGGTTAGGTATTTAGTACGTACTAAATAAGTGTCTAAAGATATTCCTGCTAGCCATTACTGTGTCATTGCCAGTTTATCTTTACAAGCTACTATTTACGTGAACGATCAAAATATTATTATGAAATGCAATCAAAGAATGATTACTGTATGATCACGCTTGGTGTTATACATTCAGAAGTCAAAAATGAAAGAGCTATTTTCTAGTTACTACCAAAATACTGGCGAAGTTTATAATTCTTAAGCGGATGCAAATATATATCGCTAGACGCTACATAATATAAGAGGAGTTAGGAAAATATGCAATTAAGCAAACGAATAATTTTCTGTTTACAAATGTATACGCAATAAATTTCAAAGGTTGATTATCTATAACATTTGAGAACAGTATTCCAGATTCCATATAGTTTGACCAAATAAAGTTATAAATAAATTTAGTGGTAATTTTCCTTTGGTAAATAAATCGGTAAGTGGGGCACTAATTAATACTAATGCAAAATGTAATGTTAACTTGTATGTACAAAATTATTGCAATTCCAATTAGCACGTACAAGCACTAATAACTGTATGCAATTGCTTCTCCAAACAGTAAATTCATACATTCATTTCGATAGTTGTGTTTTGTATTGTATGTAACGACGTAACTGAATATAACTATTTAATAGAACAAATTAATATAATTGTAATTGTAACTAACGAACAATGAATGTATTGAGACAAGTGGTAGCAAATCACGTAGTGTGAAACGCGTTTAATTTACGGACGTTGACGTTGCGTTGTTTGCATTGCGTTGGTTTTGTTGTCGTCAACTTTTATGTGGAAAGCGAGCGAGTGAAGGATGCGATGTTTCGATTTTTCCTTACCAAGCCGCGAAATTTTTACTTTTGGATTCCTTGAGAAGAGGATGTGTTTCCCAATCGCCAGTGTGTTCATTTTTAAAACAAAAACAGGTTTGTTAAATTAATTGTTTATTATTATCCCCATTAAATTAAGAGTTAACATTTATTTTTTGATGGTCAGTTCAGTAGTAGTTGTCATTATCATTCTAAAAACGTGTCCAATACAATACATCAACATTTAATTGTTAGGAAACATTTCGTACTTTATTCAATTCTAATTCTACAAGTCATCGTATCGTATGCCAGTGGTTATACGATTGACGATACGGTTAATTTTATTGTGTGTAATTGTGTAGTATTTTGTTAACGTTCTATATCATGCCATAAAAAACACAAATGTTGAATGTACTAGGTATTTATGTAGGTAGTAGGTACCAGCAGATGTAGGATATATTAATAAATAATGAAAACGGCTTTTCTAAATAATGCTTTCTAACTACGATTGTCTTTAATCTTTAATATAATTGATATTTTTATTTATTTATTTTCAATTGTACTATTAATTGTGCTGTTACTTTTGCTGCATTTAAAAGATGCTTAATTGTTTGGACTGCTGTCCTTGACCAACCTGCAAATTACTTACTAACTATTTATGATTTATTTTAACTGCACATTTGCACTCTATCATAATTTTATATTTATCGTATAACAATATCTCTTTAATGCATTATTTAGCATTTACTTATTAAAACGGGAGATTTAATGCTCAAATTGATGCGTGTAGGCAGGAGTTGTCAGTTTGTACAGCTTAATTGTACAAACGTTGAGATGCTTATTTATGATTGTTTTTGAGATAACTGTAGCCGTTTTTAAGAAATATAAATGTGAATAGTTTATGCTTTTCCAGCCCTTAATATAACAGAATTCCATTTTTATGATTCTGGGATTAATGCTCAACTAAACTTTTATTGACAATTTGCATGAAATACTAAATCAACGCAGCGTTTCGACAATTTGCCAGTTACCTTATTGATTCTTTCCCTTGAAGATGTATATGACAAATTGACGACACGTTGGTGTATTTAAGTAAAGTGTCAATAAAAGTTTATTGAACCTAAATAATCCTCTAAAATGAAGTGTTAAAAGAGAGATGTGGTTACAAATGACAAATGCTATGATATACGAAATCAACTTTATTTATTTATACCATGAATTTGGATTGGCGATAATATTGTAAGAAAATCGCACAGTGCACTGAAGTAAAAATTATGCTTTTACATCCCTGCGAAAAATGCAAAATGAAAGATATCAGCACACGCCATTTGCAATTTTTATTCATGGATGGGAATTGCACTACATATTAATAGGTAAGCAAGTGCTAGTTAGTTTGGAGCGGTAGGTAGTACGTATTTTATGTACTAGAAGTGGTTAATATAGTACTATACTACCTACACACGGAAATGAAAATTGCATTATCAGAATTAGCATATCTAGCCACGTGTCTCGCTGTGCACAATGCGTATTGCTTTTTCTATGCAAATTTACTTCACGGTCACAAGGTTACGATAAATATTAATTCAATGCCCATGTAATTTTACCTATTTATTATTGGAGCATAATATATTAACGTGATAAATTAATTCTCTATTTTAGACGTGCAGCATATTAATTTAGCTATGATATTTCATTTGATGGGTTTTGAATTAATTCATGATTTCAAATAAGTGTGATATCAATAGAGATTTATTTATCTTTGGTGTGATACACACTATCAAAGTGTACGCAAGCAACCCATACATGCTGTGGCGTTTCCATATGATATGACTAATCATGATTGAGTATCTCCGAAAGTTTTATATATTACTAAAGATAGTTTGGGTCATTAATAAATACAGAATATAGATAAAGGGAAAGCTGTACTGGCAACGCAAGGAGGGGTAATTTTCATGTGTTTCGAATGCATTCGTTTTTAGCATTAGTAGTAACTATAATTACAATTACATTTTGGGAATTCAAGCTAATATCGTGGCAGTGTGAATATTTAAATATTACATGCGGCTTAACAATTGTAGTTTTTGTGGACTACTTGACTTTCACTGTATCCACTAATAATTTGTGTACTGGTTAAAAATTTTATAATTGTACGATACAGAAATACTCAAATCTTAAAGTCAATTAAAATTAATTAGCAGCTTTTGTATTAAATGTGGATAAATGTACTTTAAATGTACCAACGTATACTATCTTATAATACGTATTACTCCATAAAAATGAATAAAAGCGGCAGTGATGGACAATATTACAGTACAGATTAAGGGATATATTATGTAGCTTAGTTGATCAAATTTGTATTACGAACATATGTCATTTATATTTTGTTTTCACAGGGAACGCAGAGGAGTAATTCTGAGAAGTCAACGGACCGGAGGTGTGTGGCCACAGGAAGAAGCGAACAGTTGAATTTAAAGTAGAATGAAATAACGTCAATATTGTAATGGCTTTGGCTGTGTTACTTCGGGATCGCGTCAGGGAGAAGATGAAAGAGGAAAATTGGTGGTCGGAGAGCCTGGAAAGAGAAGTTCCTAAGAAGTGGGAAAAGCACGGTGACTTTATTCTTTTCCCATCGACAGCCTTCCGTGATGGTGTGTGGAAGAAAGCAAGTAAGCCGTTGCAGTCTTTGAGAGACAAGACAGCTCCTCCCTTCTTTCTCCAGCTCTTCTTCTCCAGCGTGTTCTCTGTCCTTCTAATCCATTTCCATTCCTTTTCCTGCTTTACTATCAACTGTATATAGTTAGTGCTCTGGGAAGCCCGAAAACTATTCATCGAACTGTTGCCTGTAGTTTTGTAGTGTATTCTATGTAGTAGTATGTAGTATGTACTCTCAGTCTCTGTGTGCTTTTAGTAGTATACCAATTCCATTCTGTAACAAAAATAGTTGATAAGTAGTAGATCCTTGTCTGGTCCGCTAGTACAGATAGTTGGGTTGGGTGCTTTTTGGTTAAGCAGCGGAAAAGGAACAACGAGAAAGAATTCAGGAAATATCTCGCTAGATGTTCCAGTATATATTTAATACGACAACAAGTACCTCTTAAGCATTATAGTAAAACTATGTATACTTATTTATATATATATATATAAATATATACAGGAAAGCAGATGGAGATGATAGAGGATGGAGAGGTATATAGTATAGTAAGGTAGGTGAGCCTCCGTAGCTACCGGCTTGGTTGCCTGCTCCGTCGTGGCCTAAATGTTGAATCTTTCATCCTTTAAAATATTAATGACGGCTTTCAGGGTTCCTTCGTCCTGACTGAGCGATAACTCTCCAGGAATTACGTCACAATCTTTCCATGAAACGAGCTCCAAAATTCACTGTTATGTTAGCACCTATTGGAAAACGCACTAGAGCCAGGCCAGTTTCAGACCGGGCAGGGCAGGGTACAATGTACAGTTCCTAGGATAAGTTCCAACTTTCAACTCGGCTGAGTGGCCCTCCTCCCTCGTCTGCCGTCTAGTTCCTTCCCAAATGTATATGTATTAATGGAAGTGAACTTTTCAAACTTTGGTGACTTCATGGTCAACCACTAATGCATTTTTCTGCTTGTGGAGTAATGTGCATTACGCAGTTTATTCCAGTGTAGGTCTACCTAGCCAATACAAATATTATAACTTGTGAAGTAAGCTAGACACATAATTTTGTTTCCAACTTTTATCGAGTTGAAAAAGTTACTGGACTTTATAACTGAAAAGTTTGGATATTACAGGTGCTCAGAAGAAAAAATTGCTAAAAGTTAGCTAGTCATATTATAAGCTGGCATAAAGATATTTTGCAGTCAGAGTTGAGATAGATTCATTAGCTTTCTCCCTATTTACTCTGTTGTACTTTCAATGTTATGCTTTTATTCTTTTATGTACATAAGATGCATGTATAAAAGATAGCGTACTACATATCACATATCTATAAATCTCTACCTTTCGTTCACATACACTAATACACTTCTATTTTTCATAATGTACCATACATATGGTTGTATGACATGACATGGCAAAATGTAATACATACTACAATATGGCATTGGCAATGACAATGGTTGGTTAGTGTTTTAGTTTATAGGGAATTCCCTATCCACCCTGAGTCTAGTCTACATAATATTTTATGCACAATACAGGTTACCACTTCGCTGGTTCGCAATTTCAGTTGAGTTTTGGCTGCGAAAAGCCAGATAGAGAAACCGAATGAAAGTGGAGCTGTAATGCAGTGGAATGCCATAAAGGTGAGAGACGTGAGAGTAATGAGGACGGCTATAAATCTCTTCTTTGATGTAGGCGGCTAATGGAATGATACTCGGCAACGGCTCAAGTCTTTAATTGACACTCGGAACGTTTTTCAATTATCTGTGTATGTGAAACTATAGAACTAGCTTCACTCCAGTTCAGAAATCTATTATTAACGCTAAATTCTGACGTTTCCGTAACAAAGTGAAACTCTGAAACTGCTATTCCCATTAAATATATACGCGTTTGCCTATGTTGAGTGAAAACGGTGTTCATTCGTGTTAGTTTTCCTGCCAACTTCGACTCTGCTTGGGATCCCTTCCTCTTCTTTTCCTCCCAGCTAATGTATACTCTCTTTGCTTTCACTGACTCATTTTACCCCTTCTTACCTCAAATGATGGTTTCACTTTCACTTCCCATGCAATCACAATCACTTTTTATCTTTATCTCCCAGACAAGGTTTTGCTGTTATCCCTTTTCCTTGGATAAACCGTAAATACTTATTTGGTAGCACTGCATATATATCTATATTAGTCTATATTTTTCTAACGTAGCCAGGTAGGTATGGTGAAAACTAATTTTCTTTTCCAAAAATAATACAGCCCATTATATTTATTTTCACTTCGTGGAACTGTTGTTATATCAGTATTTGTATCCTATCTTAATGCGTTCTATAAAAATATCCAACATAATTTCATGGTGAATTCAACAATGTTTACTTTACTTCCTGACTGGTATGGTGATATTTACTTCTACTATTTAGTATTTATATTGCAATATTCTACCATGATCTAAAATTCATTGGTATTTTAAAAGTAAACTACTACCAATACATATTTTAGTATTTGTTACTTTATATTAAGTACACAAGCCGTTGCAGTATACTTACAGATGTAACTTTCTAATAAGTTTGGGATTCAGGTAGTGTCTCCATGGGACGACGATTCTTCGATGTAGCGATTCTGCCTTCTAGAGGTATTTCAATACATTTGATTTTCCGGTATCAGGAAAATATCTTACACCGGAAGAAAGCGGACAGGGAAAGAATCGTACATAGGAAAATTGCGTACACACAG